>VDFB02048113.1:111875-214356 GCA_007258455.2 Sequoia sempervirens
AAATAAAGGGAGAGAGATAGGAAGAGGGAAAGAGATAGGGGAAAAGAAAGAAAGAAGGAAGGATAAATATACAAAGAAATAGGGGAGAGAGAGATAATGACTAATAATGAGAAATATAGAAATAGAGAGGGAGACAAAGATATAAAGAGCTCTCTCTCTCTCTCTATATATATATATATATATATATATCTCTACCTTTATATGTATATCGCTTCCTTTCTTTTTTCTCCCTTTGCCTCTCTTATGTTATATCTATCTCCTTCTCCCTTCTCTCTTCCTCTTTCTTTTATTTTTTCCTTAAGTGTGCAATGGGTGCACTAAAGAGGCTTTAAAGGTGAATTATCATATCCTTAATCAAATGACATGCTACCCTAAGCATAACTCCCTAGGGACACATGCTATCCTTGGATTATTGGCACAAAATGATTGATCAAAAGTAAGTTTATCTCTCTCTCTCTAGCTTATAATTTAGATTTTAAGCTTTAAATTTATTTTATTATATAAGTTAAAATAAAAATTCAAAATACAATTATTCTACAATAATTGAAATTTTAATAAGACAACTAATTATAAATTTAATTAATTTTAATAATTAATTTTTTTTGTAATTTCATAGGAAGACATAAATAATTAAAATATATTTAAAGCTTAAGTCTAAATTAAAAAAGTAATTAACATAAACTAAATGCAAAGTCAAAACATATCAAAATGTAAATATTAACTAGTAATTGCACCTTGGTATGCAATGGATAGGACAATGATTTTTTTGTTAATTTAGAATTTGTATGAATATAGCTTAGTATTTGACATTAAGTATAGTAGAATGTAATTGTGAAATGCTTTGAACTAAGAAGAAAAACAATTTGAAATAATTGTTTGTTTTGTGTAGGAAGATGGAATAAAAGTGTTTATTAATGATTATAATATAATTTATAAACTATGAATATTAGTGAAAATTTAGAAACAATATTTAATTCTTTACTTTATTTATTGGTATAAAGTGATGATTATTTTGATAAGTTAAATTTAGTCTATTTAAATATGTTTTTCTAAAATCTAATAGTTTTTTTATTTGTAAAATATAGTAATTTTGTTTTTTGTTTTTGATGTTTATAATGTGAATGTGAAGAATATTTTCTAGAGGAAATGCAAAAAAAATATTTGTACTTTTTGCTTTCTTTCTTTCTTTCTTTGATTATTTTATATTGGGTTCATCGACCAGTTAGATCTTTTTTAGTAGTCTTACATCATGCTAACACATTCTCAACCGTCAATGCCTTACATAATATGATTTATACGATTTGGATATTAGTGGAAAATTAGAAACAATGTCTAATTCTTTGCTTTCTTTCTTTGTATAAAGTGCAATGATTAATTAGATAAGATAAATTCAATGTAGTAAAATATTTTTTGTAAAATATAATAATTATGGTTTTTGTTTTTGACCTTTATAATATGAATTGAAACATATTTTTCTAGTGGAAATGTAGAAAGAATATCTGGTTCTTTGCTTTCTTTCTTTGTATAATTTTTTTTTAATATTATTTTATTTTATTTCTAGTGGAAATGTAGAAAGAATATATGATTCTTTGTTTTCTTTCTTTGTATAAAGTGTTAATTTTTTTAATATTATTTTTATTTATCTTATATTGGGTTCAACTGTCAGATCTTCATCAATGGTCAACCATCATTCTACCACATTCTCAATTGTTGATCATTAAAGTTAGCCAGTAATGTTCATATAGGGAACACCTTCAATGTAATAAAATAATAATTTTAAAATAATAATAATAAATAATAAACTTGTTAAGTTAATAAATAATTAAATAAAAATTAAAACTAATTTTAAATTTATTAGAATTGAAATATTAACTAGCAATCGCACCTTGGTGTGAAATGGGTACACCAAAGAGGTGTGGAAGGTCAATTAGGGAAAAAAATTGTCTAGTTTTTGCATAAATTTTTGTAATACATGAGGTCAATTGGTAGGCCAATTAGAAAATTATGTTGTTTGTGCAACAAAGGTCTCACTAGAGAAGTGATAGCTTCAAAGCAACTATGCATCCACTTAGAACTCCAAACATTGTTGAAACAAAATTAAAAGCAACGATGTATCCACTTAGAAGGATCCAAACATTTTTGGAACAAAACCTCTGAATCAAGAAGATAATCAGGTTCCATTATGGAGTGAGTGTAGGATCATGGGGGTCCCAAAAGTGGTAATATGATAAAAGGTGGCTGACGACTTTTTTTTATCCAAATTTGATGAAACGAAAAGGGTTTATTGAGAAAATTGTCAGATTTCCACCAATATAAGATATGAATTATTTTAAATTTAATTAATAATTAATATTGATTTTCTACATGCCTTATGATTGAAGTCTTGATTGATAGGTTGATTGAAAAACATCTATAATTTTCAAATGATTTCACATTTTTGAATCCAAAAGATGTGGCACATTCTATGCTTCCCATACTATAGAATTAAAGCAAATGAATTTCATAATTTTTTGACCAAGTTATGGTGGTCAGACAAACAATTTTTAATATTTTGAAAAAGTTCTAATAAAAAATTCATACCTAATTATTTACTTGCAAAAAAATTATTAAAAAAATGTGGTACATCTAGGCATGTGTCCTCTACTTATATTGAAAGTTTTTAAAAATAGATTATTTTTTCTTGTACTTAGGTTGGTCAGACATACACCTACTTTTTATTTTTTTCCTAAAAATTTAGTACTAATGCATTGAAATTTCAAAATTTCACCAAATAGATTTACTTTTTTCCAAAAAAAGACTAGTATCTAAGAAACTACATTTAATTTGCTACAATTTTTTTCTTACATATTTTTCAAATTATGTTTTTGATATAAAAAGTAGCAAAACTAGGGTGTTTTCCCTCTAGTACAAGGCTCCACATGACATCATCAGCAGAGAAACATTAACAACATAATGTCAGCAAGGTCTAAAAACCAAACCAGTACCCTACACGTTCCATATCAAAAACCACAACTAGATCAAAACACAAATAATAATAGTAATAGTAATGTCCATCATGAAAACATGATTAGAAATAGTCTTAACCATGGCCCCTGAGGGGCAATGCCAATCATAAGAGTATATAAAAATAGTAGCCATAACTTTAGTGTCAACAAAAAGAAATGGTGGTCATTGAGGCTAGGTCCAACCCAAAAAATGAACCACCCATGATTTTAATCCTTCTTTCCACTGCATGGCTTGATTAAAGTTATGGTAGCCCAATCCTCAGTGAGGAACTTAAGGAGTTCCTTGCTGAAAACTTCCTTTGCATTTTCCATGGACTTGTCCTTCTGCAACAGACACAAAGTGGTAGCAGACCTATGCATGATCTTCAATGTGAACCAGGTGACATCCTGCAACCTCTTCTCCAAGCTTTCCACTTTGATTTTAAGATTATCAACCTCCTCCCAGAAAACATCTTGTTTACTACAAGCTTCCTCCATGGGGGCCTTACCCTCGGCAATGTTGGAGGCCCTAGTCTTTACCTCCTTGACCCTAACACTGGCAGGACCCAAAGGACCCTTTTTAAGACTTTCAGAAACATGGGAGGAGCTACTAACAGAAGCCGAAAGGGCCTCATCCACCATATCATTTTCCTCTTTACTCTTTCTCTCACTCTCCTCGTCTTTATCAGACTCTGAGGCTTCCTTGTAATTTTCCTCTCTTTCCTGCTTAGTAACCAGTCTAGAAGACCTTCGGGGGGTACTAGTCTCCTCAGTAATTTCAATGTCAAAGTCAATTTGTTGTAGCCTGAACTTGGTTTTATTTGAGGCTTTGGCTTTGGGTCTAGGGGTAGGAGCAATACATTTCTTATCCTTTTTCTTAGCAGCAGGGCCCTTATTAGGGGAAGTATCTTGGGGTGGGGCTTTCACAATGGGGTTTTTGATACATTTTTTCTTACTAGGGCCAGGGGTATCCATAATGCAATAGACGGGGGAGTAGAAGAAATGGGGGCTTCTTCAATAGTAATTGGTCAAGGTGGGAAAAGGGCCAAGTGGAAATGGTAGAGTCTAAACATAAGCCCTTGGTGAAGGATGGTATAATTCCTATCCAAATTCATAGCTACAACCACATCCAACACAATACTTCAAGAGAGTGCAAAAGAAAAAAAAAATTGAAATATTATTGTGATTTTTGAGGTGATTGAGGAAATTAAAATGATAGTAGTAATACACATTGTTCCCCCCTCAAGAGTGAAATACTTCATCACCACCATGCATAATTTATCCCATGGCTCAGGAAGTGCCTCGCGGTCGTAGCCACCACGGAGTTTGACAAGTTTCTCATCACCTCAGAAGAACAGGTTGAGGTTGGTTCGGTTGGCAACTTTGTTGATTTTCTTCCATTTATGTCTATTTTTAGCGAGACCCGTGGCCATAGCAATAACTTCCTTGTTCACTTCAAAAGAAATGCACCCTATAATCACCCTTCTAGCATCCCAGGAGGTGACAAATTGCTTGGATAGGCCCTCGTCAAACCTAGACATGCACTCCATGAATTGTGAAATTCCACTTTCTCTACAAATATGCTAGAGGATGCCCTCCTCCTTCCATTCATCGCATTTGTCTAGCTCGACACACACCCATGAATTTAAGTTGAAAAACTAGAGTAGTGGTAGAGGAGAAAATAGAGATAATGAAAATAGCAGAGCAGTTACAATAGAACCCCAACTTAGAAAAGGCCGCAGAAAAATAAAGGCCAAAAAGAAACTTTTAGATTTTGAAAATGGGGCATTTAGTGCCACATCTTGTTGCCAACTCAGGTCTAGCAATTCCCTCGTGCGAAAAGTCCATAGAGCGATAAAAAATGAGGGTGATAATAAATCCGAACACCACAAAAGATCGAACAAAATCTGCCCAGCCGATAGAAATAACACAAAAATCAAGAGGGCTCAAAAATAATGATCCCTTCGGGTGTTAGAGTCATCATGACAATTCCTGATGGTGACCCACCTAGACAAGTACACTCCATGTGGCTTTTCTTCCACATCAGCTATCCCACACAACAACCAAATTTTAAAATAAAGGATCATGCCAATATCACTAACAACATGAAGAGCGGATGCATATAGGATAATGAAAAGGAAGGTTGTTGCAGAGGAAATTTCCTACTCCATTCGTAAGATGAAAAATCTTGTCCCCATTAGTAAAGGTAAGGAAATTTCTGCTGAGAAGGTTCATGCTAGTTCTTCTGATGAGGACGTCACTGTGGGGAAAAGCATTGAGAACTTTGATAGGGAGGATTTGTCTAATGTGTTGGGCTTGTCCCATGACAGTGCTAATGTGTTGTTTAAACTTTTTAAGTGGTTCTTTCATGAGATTAATAGGACCAATGTTAGAATTAGAGGTGTTACTAGTAAGGTTGAGAACCCTTCTTTTCAAAGCCAAATTGATAATTTAAATGATTCTCTTAATACCGTGGCTAATACTATGGTAGAGGAAACCATTAATCTGAAACAGAATTTGGAAGGAAGAATGTTATCCCTTGAGGATAAATTTGATAAGATGTGGAATGTTGTGATGAAGTGTGGAGATGCCTCCAAGGTATTGGCTATTTTGGACTCTACCAACCCTGTGATTACTGTGAAAAAGAGGAAGGGGAATGTGTCTATTGATGTTACTGCTGCTAGGGGTAAGTTGATGAATGTTGATTGTGCTAGTGAGAAAGTTGTTGTGAAAGGTAGTGTTTTGAGTGGTGAGGTAAAAACTGGTGGGCTAGGGGTCAGAACTAGAAACAGAATGAAAGCTCAGGCCAGGGCCTCGGGTGTTGAAGGGTCTGATACTATGGATAAGGTGTAGAAGTTGGCTGCTAGTGAATTGGAAGTTGTTGAGATTTTGAATAATATGTAGTGTTGCTTGTTGGTTACCTTCTTTTTGGCTGCTTTTTGGTTGTTGGATCACTATCACTGGGTTGATTGCTGCTTATTTTTGTTATCTTTTTTTTATCAGCTGCTTTATTTTGTAAAGGGTTTTGGGCCCCTTCAAAACCCATTTTTTACCTCTAATGAAAACAACAGTTAGTAGACACCACACAAGGCCTAGGAAATAAAGTTTGTTACCAATCACGGTGGATGACATTTGAATCTCTCCTCAGAAGGGACAACATCGAAGGGGGCAATGAGCATTCCTTTCTCCAACACCATAGACCCTCTTGAATAGGACCCACAACTTCCAAATTCTCAGCAACCACATTTCCTTCCTTGAAGATATGCTAAAGAGTGAACTCCTCCAAGCCAACAAAGAGAGATCTAATGTCCTCAATTATCCCTTGTATTAGCCAACCAACAACCATTCTACCTTTTATGGCTTCCACAACTAGCCAAGAATCTCCCTCAATTTCCAAGGTTCTAACATCGATTGAAAATGCAAACTTGAGACCCCAGAGGAGCGCCATACTTTCAGCTTGATTACTTGTGTGATCTTTTAGGTTCCCTGAGTAGGCAACAACCAGATGATCATTATGGTCTCTAATGATACCACCTCTGATAGCTTTCCCTACTCTGGCTACCCCATCAAAATTCAACTTGCACCGGGGAGGTTTAGGAGTTTTCCATTTCGTATTATTCCTGATAACCTTCTTAGAGTTGTCAAATTTATGAAAGTCCCTGGGAAGATTCCAAATTCTAGCAATAGTTTTGTCCCACCCCATTGGGGGGGAACTAGGAGTCTTCCATTTGCAAAAAAAGATATTGTCCAAGAGGAGTTTATTAAGGATAATCAACACACTGTCCACACTGCTCTCCTTATCCCTAAATATCCTATTGTTTCTTTCTTTCCATAAACACCAACAAATATGAGGTGGAATTAGTTACCAAAGTTGTCTAATAAGAGGGTGGTTAGAGGGGCACCTCCAACTAAAAACAAATTGTTGAATATCCCTATGGAATACCCATTGGATGTTGAGTTTCTGGAGGACGTTTTGCCATACTTGGGAGGAAAACTGACAATGGATGAAAATATGGGAGATAGTCTCCTCATCCTATTTACAAAGGGTGCACTAGCTGGGAAATTGAAACCCCCTTTTAACAAGGTTATCTATCGATATTTTACCATGCATAGAAGCCACCAAAAGAAACTGATTTTAGGTATGAGTTGTGGGTTTCAAACCTTCTTCCAACACTTCTCATCACATTAAAATTTTAATAGCATGTGATAAGCAAACTTGATTGAAAAGGTCCATGAGTGGTTTTTCATCCAAAAAATCATGTCCTCCTTAGGGAAGAGAGGGAGTCTCACCATATTAAGGAGAGCTTGAAGCTCAACAACCTTAGGAAGAAGGTCAGGCCTGTCTAAAAAATTATGTTCCAATTTTTTCCAATTTCCTATGGGTGTTATAAAATCAAAAATAAAGGTACCAAAGAAGGTCTTGGCCCTTTCCCTTAGAATATTAAAATTGTAGTCAACTAGGGGTCTATCCCCAATCTAGCAATCCTCCCAGAACCTTATAGATCTCCCACTACCAATTTTCCATTTGAGACCCTCTTTCAAAAGCAATCTACACTTGATAATATTGTTCCATATTTTTAACCTGGAGGGGAGGCCATTCAAATCCAATGCCCTAGAAAAATGTCCCTAGTTCATATATTTAGCCCTCATAATATGGCACCATTCAATTTCCCCCATCACAAGATTCCAACTAATTTTGGTTATGAGGGCATTGCTCAAATTAGTTATCTTTCTAATCCCTAAGCCTCCTTGTCTTTTAGGGTGACAGATTGTATCCCAATTGATCAAAGCTAATCATTTTTTTATCTTCAACACCAGTCAAGAGGAAGGTTCTTTGGATTCTCTCTAGTTTTCCCACCATGGCACCTGAGATTCTGAAAAGGGAGAGGAAATAGACCAGGAACCTTTGAAAAGAGGCCAAGAGTAATTTTAGTTTACCAGCACTACTAAGCAGCTTACCCTTCCATCCAACAAGCTTTCTATGCATTCTCTCCAAAATATTATTCCAAAAACTAAGGGTAACCTCCTTTATAGTGAGGGGCAGGCCAAGGTAAGTTCCTGGAAGAGCAACACTTTGACAACCCAAAATAGATAATATCTTTGTTTGAAAGTCAACCTTAGTGTTAGAGAAATAAATGTTTCTTTTTTTATAATTGATACATTTCCCAGAGGCATTAGCATAATCTTGAAGAAGGCCTTTCCATTCTCTAGCTTCAACCACAAAATATTTTCCAAAAAGGAAGGTGTCATCAATGAATTGTTGCAAAACTAAGGGGGGGAGGGTGGAGGCAGCTTTAATTCCCTGGATTCTCGTAGAGTGTAACAAAAATAGAAAATCTCAGTTAAGGACTTCAACGACCATGATAAATAGATAAGGTGAAAGAGGATCACCTTGCGTCCCATTAACCAGGACAGAATAGTGAATTGACTCCACACACTCTTGGACAATCCCAATAACCTTATCATTAAAACAAAATTTAGCAAGAATCGAGTACAAAAATTTCCATCTGACTCTATCATAAGCCTTAGAAATTTCTAACTTGAAAGCCATACCTTGGTTCTTACTTTTCTCCATAGAGTGGATAATTTCATAGGTCGTAATAGTAGCACCGGGGATTTGTCTTCCCGGAATGAATCCATTTTGGCATCTACTGATAATCTTATCTAAAAGTGGCTTAAGTCGGTTGACGAGGACTTTAGAAAAAAAAATGTAAACAGTGTTGCAAAGAGTTATAGGCCTAAATTCGGCCATACACTTCAGGTCCTAGATTTTAGGGACTAACACTATGTAAGTATTATTCAACTTTTTCGGCAATTTACCTATTCTAAAGAAATATTTGACTGCCATGGTCATATCATAGCTAACAATATCCCAGTATTCCTAAAAAAAAAGCTAGGGGAAATCCATCTGGCCCATGGGATTTATAGGCACCCATAGCAAACAATGCTATCTTAACTTCTTCCTTTGACACAGGAGCTAAGAGATTCATATTGTCCTCCACGCTGATAGTGGAAGGGAGGTGACTTAACAGTTTGTTATGCACATCAGCAGAGGGACAGTGGCCAAACTTCAAGAAGATCTATCTAAATTAAGGTTCAATAATTTCACCAATTTTATCAGCCTTTGTGACCTCTTGGTTGACCTCATTCTGTAAGGACTTGACGGTGTTCCTTTTCTTGTGCCTACAAGCCGATCTATGAAAAAAAGTTGAATTCTTGTCCCCCTCCTTAAGCCATTGAAGACCTTTGTTTCAATAAATTTCTTCCTTGCTTAAGACATGTTTCCATTTCCTCCTCCAACTTTCCTCCTCCTTATGCAAAGGTTGAAGAAGATTACCCTTGGCCATTATATTTTGGATGCAATCAAGCCTATCCTCAATCTTCTTTTTTTGTTTAAAGATATCTACAAAGGTTGATTTGGACCACCCTTTAACTTCCTTTTTGATGAGGTCCAATTTTTGGGAAATTCTATACATAGCAATTCCTTGAACCAAGTAGCTCCACTAGCTCTCAATACACTTTCTAAAATATGGACGTGTCATCCACATAATTTCAAATCTAAAGGGGTGAGGGCCACAAAAAGGTTTATTTATCCATTGAAGGAGAATTGGGCTATGATCAGAGATAGTCCTAGGAAGGGAAACAAGGGAGGAATTGCACCCCAAGTCTCGACCCATGAAGACCAGCACCCTATCTAGGCAAACCTGAATACGGTGGTCACCTTTTCAATTATTGGACCAAGTAAAAGGATTACCTTGTAGCTCCAAATCAAACAAACCAGACTTACCGATGAAGTCTAACAAATCACTCATGTTGTCACTGTAGTTGATAAGGCCACCAAGCTTCTCAGAAGGGAACAAAGTGGAATTGAAGTCCCCAACCACCATGCACAAGGCATTTTATTCAGTCAAGATCAAAGATAAAACTTCCTCCCACATACTTTTCCTTCCTCCACGAGAGTTTAGAGCATAGATATTAAACAAATTCCAAGTGATATTGTCAGCTCTAAGAGTCACAACAAGGTAACTATGAGAAAATGCTAAAGCTTCCCCATCAATTTTAGTAGGATTCCACAAAGTCACAATGCCACAAGAGGCACCATCCGCCTAGTTGTAGAAGGATGTGAAGCCCAACCAAATTTTATTAGAAATTGAGGAGAAAGTCTGGTAAGTCATCTTAACTTCTTGCAGTAGAAGAACATCAATTTTAAGGTCCACAATGTATTTCCTAAGAGAAAACTACTTCTGGAGACTATTCATCCCCCGCATGTTCCATGAGAGGAACTTCATTTTCTATTATGATGGGTTAAATCAAGGGTAGATTGTCATCCACTAGCAATGTCCTTGACTATTGCTTTATGCCTTGACAATCTCTCTGGAAGTCTTCCAACTTTATTGTCTATCCCCATGTTGAATTTCTTGGTTCTTGTTTTCCTCTTTTGAGACTACCAATCCTCAAAGTTATCCCCTCCATTTTGAGTTTTAGAGGCAGAGGGCTTTGATTTTGGGGTGAGGATGAAAAATTTTGTTACTTCCCCTGCAAGTTCCTCCACACCAGCTGACTGGGAAGAAACGATGCACGAGGTATCGACCTCCTTCTTGGTTTTTGTAGGGGTGACTATCCCAATCTCCAACTGTTGCATAGCAGTTACAACAGAGTCCTCCTCAGCCCCACTATGGGGTTGCAAAGCATCAACAACAACCTTATTCTTGTTCAAAAATTCTAGGAAAGTAGAGGACAAAGGAGACATGATAGTTCTACCTTCAGCCCCAAGGGTAAAAGGGCAGGGAACCAAACCTAAATCTCTGGGAGGGGAGATTTCTCCTTCCTCCCAGAATGCCAAGGAACTCACCCGTTCCTCACTATTAATCTTAAGCTTTATCCTTGGATCAGGGGATTTCATCATCTCATACAAACCTTCAGTAAACGAATAATCATCCATTTCCACGGGCTTAGTGTTCACCAAAAAATTACTGGTGTTGGGGACTAGCAGATTACCCCCCTCAACAAAAGGATGAGGAAGGCTATTCCCTTTAGACATAGGTTCCTTTAGCGTCAAATCCTTACAATCTACAATGACATGGCCTTGTTTACCACACTTTTGGCAGAATAAGGTGGCATTTTCATATACCATGGCCTGAGTCTATTTTCCCCATTTGGATTTAAGAGTTATAAAGTTGGGGAGAGCCTTGCTAATGGCAACATTAACACAGAAGCGGGACAATAATAACCTAGATTTAGCCAAATTGATTGCATCTATAGCCACAAAGCTACCAAAGGAGTTTCCAATCCATCGAAAGATCCATTCATCCCAGAACTCCAATGGGAGGCCCGACAAACAAACCCAAACAAGAGCCATCCAAGTGAGTTCAACAGATGGGTCAAAACCCAGTTTCCATTTGGCTAAGAAAAAAAATGTTTTCCATAAGCCCAAGTGCCTGAGAGAATGTAGATCAAGTCCTCCTCTGCCATGAATTTAAAGAGAAACAGACTACCAATCATAGCAGAGACAACCACACAACCCTTCAGCTTCCAACGAGTAGTAGCCCATCTAAAAACCATATCAATAGTCAGCTTGAAAGCCAAGAATCTCCCCACCAAAGCAAGATGAAGCGAAGAGGTAATCTCAACCATGACCATGTCAGGTAAGAAAAGCTCCATTCCTTCCTCAAACTGAACAATATCCGGAAGGATAGTCTCAAAGGTATTATTTCTAGTTCCTGTGAGAACATTCTTCTAGAAATCCTTGGAAAAATCAACATCCTTAAAGCTACCAATGTCCCCATTAGTTTGAGACCTAGAAAGCTTCTTGGAAGATACAAACCCCACACCCCCATGTGCCATTGCAGAAAAGGGAGGGTTGCGAATATTTTTCATATCAGGTAGGGGGTCAGGCTGAGGGGAGGAAGAGTCCTCCCTAGAACCTACAGACATGGTCAAAAAATTTGAAAGTCACGCACAGGAAGTTGCAGAGCAGGAAGTTGTAGAGTGGGAAGTTAGGAAATTTTTTATGTCAAGTTGCCTAACTCTATCTTTCATAATTTTCATTGCCATAAGGACCTAGTTTGGACCCCCATGATCTTGCACTGAACCTTCCAATAGGCTCATGATATGCACACAATAGGGAAAGACAAAGACAAAGGAAGAGATAGGGATAGAAAGTGGAACAGATAAAGGGGGAAAATCAAGAGAGAGAGGGGTAATGAGGTAGAGATAGGAGATAGAGATAAAGAGGAAGATAGAGATGAAGATGGAGAAGGAGAAGGAAAGGGATATGGAGAGGAGGAGAGGGAGATATAAAGAGCGAGAAGGGAGAGGGATAGATATACATAGAAGAAATAAATATATAGAGAGGGACAAAGAAGGAGAGTATGAGAGAGGGAGAAATAGAAAGATAAGGATAGATAAGAAATAATATATAGAGGGAGATAGAGGGAGAAAGGAAAACATAATTAGAGAGAGATAGTGATGCAGGGCATAGTGTCTCTTATCTCCATTTTGGTTTTAGTTCTTTCTTTTAAGTTTGGTAGATTTAGTTTGTGTTAATGTAATTCTGATCCATTTTGTGTGTAAGCTTCCTTGTCAAATTTGCTTAACAAATCAACAGTTTGCAATTTGGTTGTAACTATTGATGAATCGGTAATTGAAAGGAAATGAGTATGTGAAGGGAAGAAAAATGTTGAAAGAGAGGTTGGTTCGATGCTAAAGGAGAACAAGGGTTTGGAATGTTGTGATGCAACCAATGGTGGAAGAAATAGAATCATACAGGGGTTGGTGACATTGGTCTACTGAAGGAGAGTCAAAGTCTCATTTGTGTGACAAAGTTGTGTATGTGATCAGGCCGATCATTGAGGCCACATATATGTTGTGCTTCTAGCACCCTTGAAATATGAATTCTCCTATCATATGGTTTTGTTCTTCTTGTCTTTGCTTCTAAAAAGTTCTAATCTGTTGTTTCAATTCAAAGCCTGAACTTCTTACAAATTTGTGATAGCTTGCTCGGGTATGAAGTCTCTATGTATTTGATTTGTTTGGTGATTAGTGAAAACCATATATGAGGTGTTATGCAAGCCTCTACAAATGTATTAATGATATAATTGAGATCATTTTCTTGATACCATCAAAGCATTGAGAAATTTAACTTCCTTTGTGTTCTTCCTATCATTGGTTGTGAGTGATCGGTGTATTAGCCTGTTGTTTCTAAATTCAATCCTAAATTCCTTTGTGATGGATTGTAGAGCGATTGTTTGTGTGAGTTTGGTTACTATGTGACCAGCGGGGCATGCCATCAAGTGGTATCAAAGCCTAAAATAGATTGGGCATTAATGAGTAAACAAAATTCCTCCAAGGAGAATGGGTAAAGGAGGAGCTTGAGGAAGAGGGAAAAGGGAACAACATGGTGATGAATTGTTGCAACATTTGATAGCAAGATTGGATGCCTTGGAAAGGGCACAGAGAAGAGGGACCCCTGATGGAGTTGTAAGTGATGATGAGGAGGAGGAAGAATAGCCACGAGAAGACAATGATGGAGGACAACGAGATGAGGATGGTTTTGAAGAAAGGTTTTTGAGGACTATCATGAATGTGGGTTCCAAACCCAAAATAGAAGTTACTACCTATTTGAGAAGTCTCAATGGTGAATATCTAATTGATTGGATCAATGAAAGATAAATATTTTGAATATGAGGGTGTAGCAGAAGAAAGGAGAGTGAAGTTTTCTTGCACCAGATTGAAGGGCCACGCTACTATGTGGCAGGACTTTGTCCAAACTGAGAGGAGAAGAAAGAATAATGAAAATATTAACTCTTGGGATTGAATGGTGGAAAATTTGAAGGCTAAGTTCCTTCCAACATATTACCAAACTAATATCTTCAAAATATTGCATAATTTGAAAAAAAAGACATGTCTGTGAAAGATTATACGGAGGAATTCTATAAGTTGGTAATTAGATCAGGGTATAGTGAGGAAGATGTGGAGAAAATTGCTAGATATATGACTGGTCTAAAGTATAGTCTACAAGATGAACCAAGCCTTGTGTCCCCTAGAAGTTTGGAAGAGGCTTATCAACTTGCGTTAAAGGCAGAAGAAAAGTTACAAAGGAAACAAATTCAGCAAGAGAAAAAAAGAGGAAGAGGTTTTATAGGAAGGTAGCAGAAAACCAGTAGAGGGCAGCAACATCATGAAGGAGAAGAGGCTCAAAGTTCAAGTGGGATAGCCAAAAATGATAGAGGAGGCTTCCAAAACAAAGGGAGCAGGTCCTATGGAAAAGATGGTTCTCAAGGTAGAGGTAGAGGGTTCGCTGGAAAATGCTCTAAGTGCAACCAATATGGACATAAGAGTTTGGAATGCTTTGAATCATCTCAAGGGGAACATTCCAAGTTTGAAATAAGTAATCAAATTGTTCATGTTGACCAAGAAAGAATTGGGTCTCCTTTTCACCATAAAGAGGAACCAAAATCGAGTGAATCATTGTTGTTGAAGAGGGTATTGTTGAAGCCTCAAAAAGAAAGCCAAGAACCAGCCCAAAGGAAAGACTTGTTCAAAACCAAGTGTAAATCCAAAGGTAAATGTTATAGACTAATCATTGATAGTGGTAGTATAGATAATATTGTTGTAGCAAAGATGGTAGAAAAGTTAGATCTTAAAATAATTAAGCATCCATCTCCTTATAAGGTATCTTGGTTGCAAAAAGGTCATTAATTGTTAGTAAATGAGCAGGCCCATGTTGATTTCTAGATTGGTAATTATAAAGATAGTGTTCTTTGTGATGTGATACCTATCGATGTGTGTCATCTATTTCTTGGTAGACCATGACAATTTGACAGGAAAGTAGTTCATAATGGAAGGGAGAACACATGTACTATTGAGAAAGATGGAGTGAAACATGTGTTGATGCCTATGAAGGAGCTTGAAGAGGACAACAATAGTAGTAGTAGTAGTGAGGTAATATTGGTTAGTGGTAAGGAGTTTCTACATGACTTGAAGAATGAGGAAATAGGATATGCTTTGGTTCTTAAACCTATGAGTGTATTTACTACCACAAAATTTGATGATTTTCCTCTTGAAGTGCAAGACATTTTGAATGAACATTTGGATATTGTTTCATATGATTTTCCTAGTGGGATGCCTCCTATGAGGAGCATCAGCCACCATATGGATTTGATTCCAGGGGCTAGCCTTCCTAACAAGGCTGCTTATAGTTTGACACCTATGGAAAATGAGGAAATGAGGAAGCAAGTGGAGGACCTTTTGAAGGGTTTGATAAGGGAAAGTCTAAGTCCTTGTGTTGACCCCATAGTACTAGTTCTAAAGAAAGGATGGGAATGGCGTATGTGTACTAATTCAAGGGATATTAACAAAACTACTATAAGATATATGTTTCCCATTCCTAGAATTGAAGATTTAATGGATTGTTTAAGTGGCTTCATGTATTTTTTTAAAATAGACTTGAAGATTGGCTATCGCCAAATAATAATTAGATTAGGGGATGAATGGAAGACAACCTTTAAGACTAGTGATGGTTTGTATGAATGGCTTGTTATGCCTTTTGGATTGTCTAATGCACCTAACACTTTTATGTGACTCATGAATGAGGTTTTGAAACCATTCCTTGGTAAATTTGTGAGTGTATACTTGGATGACATTTTGGTGTTTAGCAGGTCTAAAGAGGAGCATCTTAAGCATTTGAGGCAAGTATTGAAGAGGCTGTAAGAGGAGAAGTTGTGCAGATAAATATAAAAATTTGTATATTTATGCAGACCGAACTAGTTTATTTGGGATTTGTGGTGTCAAAGTAGGGATTAAAGATGGAAAAAGAGAAGGTACAAGCTATCCTTGATTGGCCAACACCTAAAAATGTAATGGAGGTAAGGAGCTTTCATGGGCTCACAAGTTTTTATAGAAAATTTATTAAAAGTTTCAGTCATGTGGTAGCACCTATTCTTGAGACTATAAAGGGGAATAAGAGGCCATTTGAATGGAGTAGGAAGGGTAAAGAGAGTTTTATATTTTTGAAGAAAAAGGTGAGTGAGCAGCCCATTCTTGATTTGCCTGATTTTAAAAGTGTATTTCAAGTAGAGTGTGTTGCTAGTGAGTTGGCTATTGGGGCTGTCCTAAGTCAAGAAGGTAAACTAGTAGCATGATTCTTTAGTGACAAATTAAATGATGCAAAAAGGAAGTATTCTTCTTATGATTTGGAATTTTATGATTTAGTTCAATCTTTAAAGAAATGGAGACATTATTTGCTGCCTAAAGAGTTCATTGTATACACAGATAACCATGATTTGTAGTATATCAACAACCAACACAAATTGAATCAAAGAAATGCCAAGTGGGTTGAGTATCTCCAAGGTTTTAATTTTGTTTTGAAGCATAAAAGTGGAAAATTGAATAAAGTTGTTGACGCTTTGAGTAGAAAGAATTTGTTGTTATGTGAAATACAAACTAACAGTGTGGGTTTTGAATGTTTGAAAGAATTGTATGCATAGGATGCAGATTTTAAGGAAGCATTTGCAGCTTCTAGTGATCCTATTTGTAGGAATAGGGATCCATGGGTGGATTATATGATTCAAGAAGTTTTGTTGTTCAAGGGGAATAAATTATGCATTCCTAAAGGGTCTATGAGAGACAATTTGTTGAAGGAAAATCATTGTGGTAGTCTTGCTGGTTACTTTGGACAGGATAAGACTTATTTGCAGCTAAGCACTCATTATTTTTTGCCAAAGATGCAAGTGGATGTGAGGAGATATGTTGAAAGGTGTGCAACGTTTGTCAACATGCTAAAGGGAGAAGCCAAAATACTGGGTTATATCAGCCACTTCTAGTTCCAACTAGACCGTGGGATTCGGTGAGTATGGACTTTGTGTTGGGTTTGCCCCATATACAAAGGGGCAAAGATTCAATTTTTTTGTGGTAGATAGGTTCTAAAAAATGGTGCATTTTATACCTTGCAAGAAAACTAGTGATGCCACTAACATTGCAAATTTGTTCTTCAAAGAAGTAGTGAGATTGCACAGAATTCCTAAAAGTATCATCTCTGATAGGCATACTAAGTTTGTGGGTCATTTTTGGAGGACCTTATGGAAGAAATTGGTCACTAATCCAAACTTTAGTTTTTCTTATCACCCCCAAATGGCTGGGAAGACCGAAGTTATCAATTGAAGTCTTAGAAACATGTTGAGGTGTATTGCTGTAAAAACACTAGGTAATTGGGATTTAGCTTTGGCTCAAGCTAAGTTTGCATGTAATGATTCTCCTAATCAAAGTATTGGGTTTAGTCCATTCTATGTTGTATATGGTTTACATCCATTATGTTGTTATAGATACCATACCCTATTATAGAGCTCCTATTTAGGAAAAAATAAGGAGAAGCTAGGAAAAGGTGTAACATCCAAACTCCTAACACAAATTAACTGAGAGTTTTCACCAAAAGGTTAAAACATAAACAAGAGAAGTGAATAAATATTTTTTAATCATCTAAACATAAACCATCATGCTACTACATTTTATTTGCATAATCATATAAAGAAAGTTGCATCTATAATTTTTAATTAGTAACACCAATACAAAAACAAGATACAATCTTTTTCAACATGTAATTGATTAAGCTAAATAAAGAGCCATGAGAGAATGCAGTCAGAAAACATCATTTGATTCTTACTATCTTTCAAGACTCGGCATGCCACTTGTAAGAGGGAGAGCATCACCTAGGTGCTTTACCTCCAGACATGGACTTAAGCGGTCCCTGAAACACCTTCCTAACTAGAAGTGGCCCTGCCCTATAATGAAGGGATTAGTCGAGAACCCTCTTAGTTTTCCATATGAGCTCTAGTGTTGTTCCCTACTTAACTAACATTGTCATGCTACTATGGATACCCTCCAACCAAACATGAGAACTCTAGCTAGCTAAGCAACTAGGTCACGATGAACTGACAAGTGCAAGCAGTGGCTCTTGCACTTACTATGGCCATAGTTTTTGTACAACTGTACAAACACTTCTAGAGCATAGTCGTGGTTCACCCACCTTGCTTGACTTGGAAAATGCTACTAACCTACAGCATATTGGAGCTACCTACTCTTCCTAACACATAAACAAAAAAAATAGTTCACTAAGTTTGTACTCCCTAAAAACCCTTCTAGAATAAGACAAGGATACATTTTCAATCTAGGGCATACTTTCCCCTTTAAGGATATATTTTAAAACTAGGGCATACTTGCCCCTTTAAAGATACATTTTCTAGTATACTTGAAATATGAGGCATGGCCCTCGGATCTTGGCTTCAACCATTATCTTAAGTTAACTCTTTCTTTCTAGGGTTTTCCCCCTCTATAGATTGACTTAATAGTTACATTCTAAACTAAACAATTCATTCATAAGGAATCCTTTAAAAGGACAAATTCTTGGAAAGGAACCCATAGAGGCTTGTAATCTAGTTTCAATAACTAGTTTGTTAAGTGAGACTTTCCTCAACCCTAGCATAAACACAAGGTTTCTCACAACCTCAAACCGAAAGTACCGACAATTTTTCAATATATGTAGGTAAATATTCACCTTAAGCTGAAGATTTCTTCTCCTTGTTATAATCTCAAATATTTAATGTTTTCTCTTTGTTATAGAGTACTTACTTAGAAAGTGAAGATTCACTAGGTGAATAAATCCTATGGGTTGTTGGTTATTTCTAACTTGAACACCCGAGTTACTTTCTTGTAACTACTTGGGTCTTGGCTACAACCACTTGCTTGAGTCTTAACCCTAACCCTTGAGAGCAACTACTCTCATGATAAAATCTTTAAGCAACTCTTCACACGAAACCATATCTTCTTGACCTTCCTGGTCATTAATGTAGTATGAATATTACATAGACAAGTCTATAGTGTAAGGGTTAGATCTTTGATAAGAATAGATCGTCCTTTAGGTTTTAGTACTCCATGCAATTCAGTGCAATCTTGTTAACTAAGGATAAACACAATTGTAGAGCAACTGGTCCCATCTTACAATAAATTTGCATAACATGAATGTTTACTCTCCAAGTTTGTGATATGAATAGTTTGGTAAAATACCTCAGGCATTGAATCCCCTTGTCATGTATCTGCAATAGATAGGGTTGAGGCTACTGCCTCTAATTCAATCCCTAGCATGGATCAACAATTTTTTACCTTCTCGCCAACTCTTAGGCTTCTTTAGCAATATGGATGATACTAGGTCATCATCAAGATGTACACAAGGTTATATAAAAGTATAAAGACATCCTTTACAAATACCCCACCTGGGTGTTTTCAATAAGGAACATATCAAGAAGGAAAAAGAGGTCCTCCTTTCCAAGAACCCAAGAGGTCCTCCTTTCCAAGAACCCAATTTATGTTACAAAGTCCCTCAACAAGTAGTTATAAAAGTAAACAAGAATAGTTATACATTACTCGATTAAGTGTTCTTGATAATGAAACTAACATTTACTGAGCTTTAATCATTTCTTCCACTACTTTACTTCCCAATTATTTGGGATTGGTTTTCTACCCACAAGGAGTTATGGTTTGATATTTTCTTTTTAAGAATGAAGAGAGTCTTATTACAATCGATGGTAGTTTTCATGATTCATTCCTAGACATAACAATGCCAAGGGGGTTTGAGGGTAACATACCCCGAACTGCCTTTAAAGCATTTGAATCCTTCCAAAGCAATTTAAGAATTGAAATTTCTCTTCGTGGGGATTTAAAGAAATCTAATAAAGATTCATGCATGAGATGGGTTATAGGAAAAGTTGCCTCAGTACTGGTTTTAATAATCATTATCATCATAAAATCATCGTAACTGGTTTTAATAATCATTATCATCGTAATGTATACATGTATACATACAGGGAAAATACTATAACCTTTTTAAAGGAAAGAAGGATCCCTTGCAAACTACCAAGAAACTTCAACCATAACTAACATAATTAGTTAGGTCTCATACATTTTTGAGGAATTCATGTACGTATTCAAATCAACGTCTAGTTCCAATTTTCAAGACATTCACAAAGGAAACACATCAAGAGTGCAGTTTCTCAACTCAATAACTCTAAGAACGATAAGCAGTTTAATTAACCCACTAGCTATTCATTATGAATATCTCTTCTTAACTTATATAAATGTATAAATAAAGTTTCATGTCAGAGTTACTCGCCTGCTGAAGGCTTGGAGAAGTGTTGAGTTGTGATAAGGTCACACAAAGGCAACCTTGCAGTTATTTTCCCTTACTGGTTCTCACGCTATAGTTACTTTCCTCATGTTTCTTTCTCAAGAAGATAATCTTTACTTGCTCGTTCCCCCACAATCTTCCTCCAATACTCATTTAAATATGTGGTTCATCTCTTATTAGCACCGAGTGCCTCTATTGATAGCGTTTAATAACTCTCTCCTTTTCTCCTTGTATCACACTCTATTCCCTATTTATCACAGTTCCTATCTGCACTTTCTAACTAAATTTCTCCTCTCTTCATGTTCTCCTTTCTCCCTACAGTATATGATAGTGTTCGGTATCATTAGATAATCCTCTTGCTATAACCTTTAGAAACCCCTACAATGCTATGGGCTTTTTTCCATTATATGTGCTTCACAATATGGCCCCCATGAGGTTGGAGTTTTTAACAAGTCTCATTACTTTCTATTGGCATAAATAACCATGATTTTTTTTTTTGCTATTAGATAAATCCATAAAACTATATATAATATATATAATCTTATCAATTAAAAAACTATGTATATTTGTATATATGTACAATTACAAAATATCACACATATATATATTCTTATACATATATGTTTAAATATATTATATAGCTATTTTGTTCCTTAATAATTTATTTATATATTATATATTCATATCGATTTAATATAATTACATTAATAATCAATTTGACTTGATATACTTATCAAGTTGATAAATCGATAAGGAAATTATGAACGACTTCTCTTGTCAAATGAACTACATTACTTAATCGATGAAAATCGACAAGCATAACATATTTAATAAATAATTTATTATTTTACTTTTCAAACTTGACCAAAACTTGGTTCGACTAGGTTAAACTTAACCTATTGACAAAACTCAAATTTTTAACACAAGAAGTAACTAAGGAACAAAGACTTACTTGGTCTCAAAGGTAACCAATAACCTGGATTACATAGTGAATTTGAACTCATATGGCATTACTAAGAAGTCCTTAGATTATCCCCTTCTCCCAAGTGATACTCCCCCTCTTTTTCTTTGGAGGTGCTTGGATCGCTCCTGCAATCCCACTCAAGAAAACAAACAAGTAGTTAGCTTGGAAAATATTATATCATGATTATATCATTGCATTTACATTAATCATTTGCTTTAAATAAATAGAGTCATCTCATAGTATTTCATCATATTCATGACATCAAATAATCATCAACATTACATTTAAATGCAGTAATATATCATTGCACAAATTCATCATAATATGTAACTTTCAAGGTTTCATAATCTCATAATTCATCATAATAATTACCATAAAGTGAAAGTAATAAATTTAGGAATCCAGGGTGGGGTGTAACATACCTTACCCCTTAAGAATCATCATCCTCGATGATATTAGGTGTAATAACATATAACTTAACACATGATAAAGTTTCTATTCTCTTTTTTATAAACATGAAGGGATTGGAGAGAATTTCATGGTTAACCACATTATAATTTTCACTCGAAGCATTGTACTCTAGAATTTGGTGCCACTGGACCTTGCCCTAAGAAACCTTGTTATTACGTAGGTGAAGCCTTCTTGGTTTGAGCACTCATTCTCTTGCTGAGAACTATCTCAATATTCACTTAACGTCAACAAAGCTTTTTTGTCTAACATTAGCTCTTGTTAACCTTTTCTTAATCAACTTGATTTGCACTTCCATTTCTGATAGCATTTTGGACCAAGGAAAATCCTATCTTTTGTCTTTCCCAACTTATAAGAATTTGGTACTTTCTTCCTTGCAATGCTTCAAATGGTTTCTTTTAAACTTATTGAATTTTATGAAATAAAATTCAAACTTAATAAGAAGAAGATAATGCTTCCACTAGTATTGCTGACCCATGCGATACACACACAATAGGCTTACCCCTTGATGCCTGATTTACTTCTCTCAATTTGACTACCTGTCTCTAGAGGATATGTTGAACTTATGTTCAAATAAATTCCAAGTGAGGTGAAAAAGGGTTTATCATACCTTGAAGTTATATGAGTGTCCCTATCTGAGATAATCTTATCAGGAACACCATGTAATCAAACACTACTTTATACAAATTTGTAGTTATGACTGGTACCTCACCTATCAATTTTTTTTTTCTCCAATACAAAATTAGCTACCTTGGTGAGCTTATCCACCACTACCAAGATTGTTTTGTGCCTGTCCATCACTTCCAAATAACATTTTTCCAAAACCTTGACATAGGAAGATCAAAACTATACTAATGATCTACCAATTCCTCTCTAGAATTTCATGAGAATATAAAAGTCTTGTCGGGTGATGACATTCTATCCTCACCCTCTAGCATTCTAGACAACTTGCTACATACTTTGCAACATCTCTCTCTATTTCCTTCTAGAATATAGTGGTTTCACATCAATCAATAATTTTGCCACTCCATATTGTCCTGAATATGGCACCAATTAAGCTTCTTATCATACATTATTCCTTAACTCCTTTGAGTCTAGTACTTAGGTTCTTCCTCATATTCTTAGAAGTCCATTTGAATTAAAAGAAACGTCTTCCTTAGACTTTTATCGTACTTGATTGTTGAAAATATAATGAGTAAGTATCATCGAGGAGATATGTCTCCCTTGACATTGGGGCATCCACGACTTGGTTTTTCTTTCCCTTTTAAGTAATTAATTTCAAAGTCACAGTCCAATTTCAGCTCAATCCTTTTCCACTAATTAGCATTTAAATTGGTTGAATAGAAATTCTTTTTATACCATGCTGGTTTGTCAATATCTCCAAAATTTGTCCAAATAATTAATGCATACATAGTCACCAAGTATGATTGATTTTTGATAGCTCAAAATCATGTGGAACAAAGCTTCATTTATATAACTTCAATCCCCTAAACTCATAGGTGATAACTCACCCTTCTTAAATAAGCATCTTTCCCACCTCTTCTCAAGGTATCAAAAGTAACTATAAATTGTTCTTCCAAATTAGGAGTTAATAGAATTGGTGTCACAATTACTTCATTCTTATTTTGTCAAAGACCTCTGAATTTTTCCCAACCATTCATATCTTTTACTAATAGCTCATATATCTTAGCCTTCAACTCCAACAACTTTGTTGTGGTTATAAGAAAATTTGGGTATAATATTTTTGATTCAAGGACGATATCCAATTTACTCTTGGAACATCTTCAAATGATCTTTAAAAGGAATTAACACAAATTTGCTTTTGTTTTTCAACTTAGGAAGTTTAATCTGAATTTCACTCAAGCACTGCTCTACCAGAGCTCTTGTCTGGTTGGCCTACTTTACTATCCAAATTTTTTCCTCACAACCATCTTTTCTAAGAAATTTTCATCCAAGAAAAGTTCTTTATGGTTTCATTATCTTCATAACCTTAGACACTTTCTGGGTTATTCAGTTTCTTTTCTCATTTTAAGTCTTGACTCCAAATTGACCATGCCCATTCTAGTTGGTAGAATCATGTCTTTTTTTTATCTTTTCCTTTATGAGTTTCTTCTTTTCTGACCCATTCTAGTCTTTGACCTTTACTCTAAGATATCAAATTTCATTGTTGATTTCAATTATATTGTTAGATTTTATGTTGGTTTTGAATCAGGATTGTCAAAAGGTTGTGCCACCTCTCGGAAACCTCCCTAGTTGATTTTGATTCACAGTATGTCAAATTTTCCACTTCACCTAAAGTCTTTTAGTTTTATGCTAACAATTAGTTCTTCCAATTTAGTATTTGAATAAATAGACACAACCTTCTCACTTAGCCTAGGTACATTTCTTCCACAATCTAAGGGAATCTCTCTATGAGTTTTTGGTGTAGGAGTTTTAACCTCCAAGGATTATTATTTCCTAGTCCTAATGTTAGAAAAGTTTCGAGAAATTGAATTCCTTACTGTTTTCCTTGTTCTTCTTTTCCCTGCCATCCTGGCATAAGAAAATTTCAAACATATGCTATTGATAATGTTTTAAGGAAAAACTTACATAATGAGCTCATAGGTCCAAGTGTTGAACCTGATAGCTCTGATACCATGTGTAACATCCAAAATCCTTCTAACACAAATTAATCGAGAGTTTTCACCAAAAGGTTAAAACATAAATAAAAGAAGGGTGAGTGCAGGATCATGGGGGTCCAAAAAGTGGTGATATGATAAAAAAAAATGGCTAACTTTTTTTTAATCTAAATTTGATGAAATGAAAAGGGTTTATTGAGAAAATTGTCATCTTTCCACTAATATAAGATATGCCTTATTTTGAATTTAATAAATAATTATTATTGATTTTCTACATGAATAAGGACTAAAGTTGTGACTGATAGGTTGATTGAAAAACATCTATAATTCTCAAATGATTTCACTTGTTTCAAATCCAAAAGATGCAACACATTCTATGCTTCCCATACTATAGGATTAAAAAAAATAAAAGTCGAGTGGGGGCCCTAGCTCGGTTGGCTAAGTAATTCCGTTGTGGCTCTGCTGGTCACGAGTTCTAGTCTCCCCCGTCCCGTGGTACTGGAGGGCGTGTCGCGCCAGCGCCGCCGGTCACGTTAAAAAGTTTACCAGGCGCACTGCAGTTTATAGGGGGTCGTGCTACCCGATTCCTGCAGTCTAAAAAAATAAAAAATAAAAAATAAAAGTCAATTTCATAAATTTTTTACTAAGTTATGGTGGTCAGACAAACAAGTTTTAATATTTTTAAAAAAATTCTAATAAAAAAACATAACTAATTATTTGTAACTTGCAAAAAAATTACAAAAAAATGTGGCACATTTGGGCATGTATCCTCTACTTATATTGGAAGTTTCAAAAAAAATATTTGGTCAGACATACACCCACTTTTTATTTTTTCTTGAAAATTTAGTACTACTGCATTGAAATTTCAAATTTTCACCAAATAGATTTTTTATTTTTTTCGAAAAAAGGACTAGTGTCTTAGAAACTACATTCAATTTGCTACAAATTATGTTCCTACATATTTTTCAAGTTATATTAATAACCTATTCAAATTTTTATGTCAAGTTGCCTAACTCTATTTTTTTGAATTTTCATTTCCACTTAAGGGCCTAGTTTGGACCCCCATGATCTTGCACTGACCCAAAAGTGAATATAATTTTTTTTTGAAATCATCTAAACATACACCATCATGCTACTACATTTTATTTGCATAGTCATATAAAGAAAGTTCCATCTATATGTTTTAATTGATAACACTGTTGGAAGTTTGGGAGCTTGTCTGCATTGATGTAGCTTGACAACATGAACATGAGGTGCACAAACATAGGTTGATTCAGCTAGTCCAATGTTTTCATTGATGTCAACATTGTGGGAAGCATCTTTTGATGTTATGTGTAAAGTACTATATATACCAGAAGCTGATCTATTAGAGGTTTGGTTAAGTGTTCTTCACTAATGATGTTGTAGTCTAGTGTGTTGGGTTTTGAGTCTAGAATTCACCACAAGAAGAGATGTAACTTTTCTCTCTTAATCATATTATTATGACTGATTCATACAACTATATTCAAGATTTTGATAAGTTTTGTGATGTATACTGAAAGTTATCAATGACAAAGTTCAACTTTGTATACTATAGTCATCTCTATGTTTAGTATACTAGTGTGGGAGACTTTGCATTTTCTTGAGAAGATTGTTTTGATGTTGCGGTTCTAAATTTAGTCTCTTTGATGTTGATGCAAAGAGAAAATGAAGTAATATCAGATCTGGAAGGTGTTTACTTTGAGAAGTGTGTGTTGGATTGGAGTTTTTGTGATTAGGTCCTATTCCTACTCGACCTAATGCATGATAAGTGTTGAGAAGATTAATAATACCTTGTGGATGTTAGTTGAATTTATTTCAAGTCCACGCTGACTTGAAATAGAGTATTACATGTTTTTCTTGGGTGAAAATATGTTTTAAATCTTGTATGGTGTTGACAAGAGCTATTTGGATTATTTTATTTACATCTAATTAGGTCAACCTAATTGATGTATGAAATGTATTTGTATATATATATGGTATATTTTGAATAGAAAGTGTGTGTGTGTGGAAGTGAGAAAAATAAGTGGATGTGCGAACTTAAACGACATATCAGATGCGAGTGGTGTTTAGTGGTAGAAGTTCAAAATCACAACAGAATTGTTGAGTGACTGTTAAGCAATGCAGTACTTCATATTTAGAGTTGCATTGAAACTAAACTCAACACATAGAAGTGTATTCCATCAGTTCATACTTTTGGTAGTGAGCCATACCATTTTTTATCTTGTTAGTGAGCCATATCATTTTGTATTATGGTTGTGAGCCTTTTAAGGAAAGTGAGTCCTGGCAGTGAGCCCCTTTAATACACTATATCCGAATAGAATATATTGTGAGCTAATCCTCACTGTGGCTTTTCCCATTTTAGGTTTTCCAGATAAAAATCAAGTGTTGATGTGTTTTGTGGTGTCATGTTCCTTTCAATGTCTTCATTCTTGTTTGTAGTTATATGTGATTTAATAATTGGATGGTTTATAGCTGAATGGTTTAATAGAATACAGATTCACCCCCCCTCTCAGTATTCTAGATAATTAGTAATTGGTATCAAAGCTTGGATAAAAGATTTCTTATTCCTCCGAAAGAGATCTCTATTGAAAATACATAAGAAAGTAAGGAATTGAAGGACAACCTAAAGGAAGTAAATGAGTGCATTAAGAAGTTGAAAGAAAAATATAGTGACGTCAATAATCAATTAAAGAAAGCAAATGATGACATCAGCAAACTGAAAGAGCAAATAGAAGAAAAAAGAAAAATTGAAGACTATCAAAAAGCTAAGATATAAAGGAAGATGGATGAATGTGGAAAGCTTGAGAAGGAAATCGCAATTCTGAAATAAGATCTGGAAAAGGAAAAAAAACATGAGGATAAATTTTTGACAAGTTCTACAATGTTGGATGAACTGATTGCAGGATAGAGCCCCTCTTGTAGACACTTAAGAATGTCTTGAATGATATCATGCACTCGAATTAGGTATACTAACATCGTTTCGTCCTAAAACCAATCCTCTTTTCACTTAATTGATTAAATTATCCTAGCTAATTAATTAATTATGTCATTTTCATCTACTGACCTAATTAATTTAATTGGGTTAATTCATTCCCTTTCATGCTAACATTTCGTCCTATTAAATTGAATAAATAAAATTATTTAATTTAACCCCCTAAAGTCCCCTTATTTAATTAAATATCATATCACTTTCCCTTTTTCATTAAATCATTTATTTAATGAATATCATGAAATTCCCCTAAATTGACATAATTATCAACTACTAATTAATCTAATCTCCCCCCACTTGCAAGGGAATATTCCTCCTTTGCACATACCTCCAAAAGGAATATTCCCATAGAATATTCCTTCCCCTTTTGCATAATTAAACTTTGTTTTAATTTGCTAAATTTATTTCCCTCACCCATGAGAATATTTCAAAGAATATTCTATTCCTTCACTCATTTGAAAAAAGGAATATTCTTCCTCATAACAAACTTACAATACTTCTTGTGCAAGTTAACTTACAAGACTTCTTGTGCAAGTTTTGAGTGTGTTTGTTTGAAAGGATACCAACACTTGATTATTTCCTTGATCCATGTGATCATTGATTCTCATCCATTGATGAGAATCCATGATCCGTGTTTCATCTCTCCTCTAGTTTTGACCATTGATTAACCCTTTTATTCTCAACCCTTCATTTCCCATTTTCTCTCCTATAAATAGAACATCATTTGGAGATAAATGGATCCATCTTTTAAGAGTAAAATTATGTTGTTAAAATCACTTTCACCTGCACTCACATTTAGCATCATTTTAGCTTAAATTGTTTTTATCATTAGCTTAGCTTTCATTAATGGCTTCCATGGTAACATAAATGCATCTATTTAGTATGTTTCATAATTAGGGTTTTAATCTTTTAGCTTAAACTCTATTTAGATTAGCTTTGCATACACCCATATTGATCATTTTAGTATAGATCATGATAAAATAGCTTACATCATATTAATTTAGCTTTAAATCATGTTTTCATAGACATCTATCATCGATTTTGTTGATTCTCTTCAATAAAATTGATCAAAATAAGACTCATCTATCCATGGGATTGGGAAAGGGTTACCATTCCACATCAATGTGACACCACTCCCCCAATAGGATAAGTTTCAATGGATTAGAATAGGTGTTTCTAAAGCTTTCATTATTTAATATGCTAGTTTTAATGGATTCCTAGTTTAGTTTTTATTGATTGACCTTATTTAACTGATGTTTAGTGGCTTCATTACACTTTGAATCCTCATGTATCAAGTGTAGTCATCCCATGTTAATCTTCCAGTCACATTTTGGCACTAGAAGGAGAGCATAATTGATCAAGTTTAATGATTTTTTCTCTTGAATTATGTTTTTTTGGTTTTGCAAGTACAACGATGCTCTTGGAGATTTCAGTGATGCCTTTGTCAAGCATCACCATATAGCGACGCTCTTTCCAACAGATACAATGACACCTAATTAAAACACTAACGCCGATTAAAAAAATTGTGACGCTAATACTTCTTAGAAGTATCGAAGATTTAAAAATGGTGATGCCACCAAATAGTGACACTGTCATCATCTCTATTTTACTACAGAGTGATGCTATTTTTCACCAAAGCAATGCTCATTTGAATTATGGCAACGCTATCGTAAACAACAATGCTTTTTATTGGTAAGCAAAAACAGTGAGTGATTTTTAGCATGTGCTTTAAATTTTTTATTTTATTTTCTCTTTAACATGTCACTAACTTCTAGATTTCATTTTTTTAGACTAACTGGTTTTGTAGGTTTGGACGATAAAATTTGAAGTGAAGAAGCATACTACTATCATTTGATTATAATTGTAAACAAGTGTTTCGACACTTATGGGGCAAATATAACCCATTTATGGTGCTTTTTATTTTATGTTTTAGGACCAAAATAAATTTCTTTTGGGCTTTAAAATGAACATTCAAATTGGTTAAAATTGAACCCTCACATCATTTTGCTTGCTGGTTTAAAATTGAACAATACAACTTTCACACTAAAAAATTGCTGCTTAAAATGAACATTTGTTTGACTTGCTTGAGTAGAATTTTCGTGCATATTCTCTCCCCTTGCGCTTCGTGTGATCTTGGGTGAAGAGAAACATGCAAGTATACTTTTTATTCTTGGAAGTGCTAATCCTCTCCCCTTGCACCTATTTGCAATCTTGGGTGATGAAAGGAATTTTATGCTTCAAACATGTGTTACTTTTAGCAGGCCTACCACCCAACTTGAGAGAGGGAACGACCTAAGCGGTGCTTTCATTTTGGTCCGCAATATAAATACTTGGCGTGATGAAAGTCATCAACCAACTAGTGTAGTTACACTATACCGATGATCATCTCCTCTAGTATCTGTGTGATACGTCAAAACCCTTAGATATTTCTAAGGGCTAGGAGTACTCTTTATTGAGTGAATTTTCCAGATGTATAGCACTGGTTTATCTTGAAATTCTGAATTACGAACCTTGTTATTAGTGGCTCACCATTTCCCCTGAAGTGTATTTTGAGGCAGTGCATTGGAGCAACACTACTCCAAGAAGTTACTTACCATGTCTAATTTTTTATTGAGGCAATAAAGCAAATGGGGAAGGGACCCCTTTGCTTGGCATGTCAAGACGTTACATTTCCTTGGCATAGCCTATTTTTCCATTTCATCTTCATGAATTAATCATCTCTTCCAACAATGGTAAGCCTACTAAGAAATACACACCTATCTAGGATTGTTCATGCTTGTGAGTCAGTTTAACACTTGCTTGGTTCCAAAACAATTGCAAACAAACATCAAGTCTTTTTATAATTTCAAACCCTTTGGTCTAAGTATGGATACCCTTTGACAAAACCTTGATATTATTGCTTGTCCTAAAAATTTTATTCTCAGAGACTTCTAAATATTTTGGTTTACATCTCAATCCATATTTCCCAAAGTTAACCTAGGTAGCTATACCCTTAACTTTATCATTTTCACAAAATGGAGTTTTTGAAATTTATGATATTTTTGACATAGACATTTAGCTTGAACTTAAGAAAGAAAAATTGATTGTGGTAAAAAGAAACTCATTTAAGCAAGATAAATTGACCAATTGAACCCCACATGACCATTTGGCGTATAATCGCTCTAATTCAACAAACAAACCTTATGCCTGCTATCATTCAACCAAACTTTGAACTCATTAAAAGAGAAAAACTTGACATAATTAGTAGTTTAAGAAGCTTCACTTTTGAAACAAAGGAAACACCAATTCAGTGGAGAAACATAACATATATCTTAGACAAACAAGAGGAACAAGCCGATATTATGGCCGGAGGGTCCCTATTACCACCACCTACGTGGCAATAAATATTCTCTTTTCCATTCTTCTCTAACTGATCTCTTGCAAAATCAAAATCCCTAAGAGAAGGTCTACATTATGTCACTTCAAACTTAGGTGTCATAGTCAAAAAGTTGTCAAACAACACCTTAAGGCTCTTTACGGCAACATAAACACTTTGGAAAGGAATTTTTTATAGACACATTTCCATGAATGATTTAGACATGTATGCTCAATATGAACCCCTCATTTAAAGTCAAACATTGGTCTTTTTCATAGACTTAGGCTTGTCTTAATGATCTCTCACAAAATCAAAATCCCCAAGAGAAAGTCTACATGTCGCTATTTCAAATGTAGACATCATAGTTTAAAGTATATTAGAAGAGGGATCTTGAGACAATAATGCAACTAAGATAAATCACTAAGGAGATGCTTTCTATGGTATTTCATGGATGAACCCAATCTACAAATTTCACAAGAACTTCTCCTTAACCATTGAGTCTTTAAGATTTGAACACTTTAGAGGTCTAGCATCTTTCTCACTACCTTGGTCTTGGAAAAAAAAGGTTCACTCTAGGTCAACATTGGGTCAAAAATTTCATCCACCCCTTCATCAAAATTCATCCTTTACTTCATCAAACTTTGCAAAAATTTTGAACACACCAACACTTTTGGACCTAGACATCAATCAGCCCAAACCCTAACTTAGCTACTTTGTATGTCAAATAAGTCATTTTCCATGCACTTAGTTAAGTTCTAGTTATCACTTTTGGAAAATTTTATCTTGAAGCTCACAAGTCTACCTTAAAGATTCACAAATCCATTAATATCCTTTATCCAAACATCAAACCTATAGTCAAAATTTTTGTCCCAAGAACATTTAAAAATATCACTCCCCATATCATTCATCCTTTTCATCTCCCATTATCATAATTGATCCAAAAATACTCAGAGCATTCCTTTTACCTAGATTTGAGTCAACTAGAGAGTTTAAACATTACAAATCTCAACATAACTCTCCCAAAATTTATGGTAAAGACAAGATCATAACATAAGAGAATCATGGAGATAACCAAAGTCACATTCGCCTCAAGTTATCCCAATCCTCAATAATTTGATCCAACAAGTCAAGTTATGCCATCACAACAACCCTTGTCTCCATTAGGACCATTTGAGATCGAATATTTCATGCACAACCCATTTGAGCTTACTAAGGACGAAATAATGGAATACAAATAGGAACATCAAGCCTTAGAAGAAGCAACTAAAATCTCCCCATATTTTTTTTTACAACCATTAATGCAAGGCTTGACTTCTTCCACCATGCAAACAACTCCATCACTAGGGCTAAATCAAACACCGACTCCTAGTTTTGCAACTAGTCTTGTTAAGGACTTTGGTCGTACTCTACCTTTGGAAAGCAACACACTTGAAATCTCAACACCAATCCACCCTAAAACACCACTTAGACACCTACCTTTGGTACTCCTCCCATTCCTGAACATCCCTTACAACAACATAAACCACTTACACTTCATGAATCCATGACAACCTCAACATATCAAGGCCACCCATCTTCATCCACCCTCACAAGTACCACAAGTTAGCCTAATGTCACGCACGGTAGTGTGAACCAAGTATCCCAAAAGGATCAACAAGGGAAATTCAATACCCTTACACAAAATCAACCCTTCACGCAAATAGGGACATCTTTATCCAACCATCTTGTTGTTTCATCCATACCATTGGTTTCAAAAAACACATCAATCCCATCTATCATTGACCCAAATCAAAACAACACCTTGGTTACAAATGCCATCAACCAAGGTAATGCCTTGGTTACATCTCAAACAAAAGGAAACACATCATACCTTGGCCAAGGGAACCCTTTCAATCAATGGACTCAAGGTTCAAATGTGCCATTACCATCGCAATACCAAGTGGCACCAACATCATCTTTTCCCTCAGTCCCCCACATCATTTAAAATCTAACAGGACCTCAAACTTACATTCCTCCATCCCTCTCCACCATTTTACAAGAAATGTTAAACCAAGGGAATCCCAAACCTCTCATCAACAACCAACAACCCATTCAAAACATCAACACCCAAAACCTATCGCAGATGTCCCAACAACCAACCAACCCTACATTGTAAGCACATGCCTTAGCTCTATAAAAAGAATAATAGGCTTATTAGCAAGTCGTCTAATAGCAACAACAATAACAAGCAGCCCTAGCAACACAAAAATAGTAGCAATAACAACAAGAATCCCTAGCAAAACAACAACAACAACAAGCATCCCTAGCAGCACAACAACAAGTAGCCTTAACAACACAACACTAAGCAGCCTTAACAACACAACAACACAACAACAACAAAAAAACAAGAATCAACCGTAGCAACACAACAACAGTAAGCCCAACAACAATCCTTAACAACACAACAACAATAGTAAGCCCAACAACAAGCCCTAGTGGCTCAACAACAACATCAAGCAACCTTAGCATCCCAACAACAACAACAATAACAAGCCTTACTAGCTCACTAGTATTCCTAACAACAACAACAAGCTTCCTACTATAATCCTCAATATAACATCATCAACCTAAACATGTTAGAAACATATAAGCCTTCACCACAATCATCTCCACAATATCCTACACCCCCATACACACCATACAACACTCCACCATATCAGAATCCCACATACGATCCATCTGCCATCCCATAATACACGACGTATGTTCCTCCACAAAACCCACAAGATGATATAACCTCACAACTTAGGGTATTAACACAAGAGATGCAGGATATTCAAATAGGAAAAATGAAGAAGCCTCATACACAAAATCTATGTCCATATCCATTTGATCGAAACATCACAATGGTGCCATTCCCTCCTGGTTTTGAAGTCCCCAAATTTGATAAATACAAATGGAGAGGAAGTCATCAAAGAGTTCAATTAATGTCATGTGTATGGAGGTTTCCTATAATGAGTCCTCTTTGATGCACCTCTTTCCACAAAGCTTGATAGGACCAACCATCGACTAGTTTTCTCAGTTACCTCCAGGTATCAAAACCTTCCAAGAAATCATCAATAAGTTCATAGATCACTTCTCCTTTAACCTTGACATGGACGTAAGCCTAGAAGACTTGTACACTCTCAAACAAAACAAAGGAGAATCTTTCGCCAATTTCTTGCAATGATGGATGCAAAGAGCTAGTAAGAGCAAGTGTCGAATTCCCAATGAGCAACAAGTGGGGATTATCATAGCAAATCTAGATCCAGATCTATCCTTCCACTTGAAGATGCAATGCATTGCCTCTTATGGCGAGCTTTTCCCTAGAGCCCTTAACATCAAGAGAGCTCTAATCTCATAGGGAAATACGTAATCTTACAAAGACAACCACCCATCAACCAGCTCAAATGACAAGCCTCATAGCTAGGCTAAAAAAAAGAACATAACAAATGATTGTATATATGTGGTTTTGGATAGACTCACAAAATATGCATACTTATTAGCCATTTCCTTAGATTATAAGGAATCGTAGGTTACTAAATTATTATTTAGGGAATTTTGTAGGCTCCATGGATTTCCTAAAAGCATTATTAGAAATAGAGATAGTTCTTGAATCTATTTTGATAAGAAATATTCCATTTGGTAGGGAATGAACTCACGCCCAACACTAGATACCACCCCCAAATAGAAAAATGAATTGAAATATTAAATAAATGGGTGGAAGGATATCTCAGAAACTATGTGGCATTCCATTAGAATGTGTGGCTTACATGGATTCATCTAAGGGAGCACTACTATAATACTACTCATCACATGTCCATTGGGAAAACACCCTTCATGGAATTATATGGGTATGAAGCCAAAAGTTTTGGTGACCTTGTTTTGTTTGATAGTAGGGTCCTTGGAGTGAGTGATCTAATCCAACATAACCAAGACATTTTGAAGTCACTAATTTAAAATAATTTTTAGCATGTGTAGAATCAACGAAAGATTTATATTAATTACCATCGGGCAGAGCAAACATTTGAAGTAGGAGAACTGGTGTTTTTGTGACTACAACCTTACAAATAATCCTACTTAAAGGAATGTGGATCTAAAAAATTCAAGCCTCATTTTTATGGTCCTTATAAGATCTTGAAGTGGCTTAGCTAGGTAGCCTACGAGTTATAATTGCTAGAGGAAAGTAAGATTCATAATGTGTTACATATGTCTTTCTTGAAGAGGGCATTAGAAAAACATATTGAACCTTCCTCATAGCTACTTCTACTAGATAATGAAGAAAAACATATTTTGATCACTGAGGCAATTATAGAGACCAAAACAAGGATATTGAGAGGTAATAGAGTACTTGATTAAATGGAAGAATATCCTTGTTGAAGATGTGACATGGGAAACCTCACAAATTTTGGAACATCCAAGCTTGTGGTTGCTTGAGCACAAGAAATTTTGAGTAGGTTGGACTTGTCATGTTCCCTCATTTGGATCTTCATTGGGCATAATAAAACACCCACTTCCTAACTCCAAAATCACTTCCAATTCCACTTTGCACATATATTCTTTAATTCTATCTCCCATGTGTCCACCCATGACCCTTGGAGTTTCTAAGTATGAAATCATATTATATTCATAAAACCAAGTGTCACTAGAGTTATAAGGTTCCCCTTACTAGCATTCCCTTTGATCTACCTTCATCGAAGTATCATACTTCCCCCTACTACCATGCCTAAGATCTTGTATAGTCATAAAATTGCACCCTTTGCAATTTCACATGCATTTTTGTATCCACTTTAGTGTCCACTCCCTTAGCATCTTGAGTAGGCTCATTTTATCCCCTACATCAATGTTTTTTCCTTCTCAGGATGCTTAGCACCCCTTTTTAGCAACTATCCTCACGTGTCAGTTTTGCATCGAACCTTGTGCTTTTCCTATTTGTGTTTTTTTGTAGCACGATGTGTCCAAACACTAGCACATTGTGCGGACGTCTGTGTGCCACACTAGCTTCCTATGACATTTCAATGCTCAAATGATAATTTTTGTGCATGTTTTCCACTTGTCACCTCCTTTGGTTGGTGGTAATGGCTCAAGATGCCCTAAAACGGCTTGGGAAGCTTCTTTTCCTTCCTTAAATGCTATCTTTTCACTTTATTTGCAAATCTCTTCTACTTCTAGCTTCACTCCTAACTTCTCCTGTTCTCCATCTTGGAATTCTTCCATCTTGCTCTTGCTTGCACAACTCTCTTGTTTGTTACATCAACCTTCTAGAGTACTCTCAAGCTCTAATTGCACCTCTTTGCAACACACTCTTGGCTTTTACAACTCTCTTTATCTCCCTCTTTGCAGCTCCTTTGGCTCTTGTAGCTTCATCTCCCTTATCTCATGCTTGTGAGAATCTTGGGATTTGTCACATCCCCTATCTACTACATCTCTACTTCATGATATGGGTTCTCCTCCTCGAGCAGGGATTGGCTTTATCACCTCTTTTGTGATATGGGTTATCCTCCTTGAGTGGGGTTTGCTTTTATCACATCACATTTGCTTACTTCTCTCACTCTCTTTATCTATCTAGTTTTTTGTGGAGGTGGGCACACCAAAATGGGGGTTTGACTAAGGAAAACCCCTACACAGCCCCAAAAATTTCTCCAAATATTACTCATGCAAGTTTTGAAAACATTCATGTACTAGAGGCTTCATCACTTGCATGGTTGTGAACATTTCCCTTCTTATCTTTAGCATTTCTATTTCACTCTATTTCAGTTCTATCACATTTTGTTACTTTATTGTGTTTTGTAAGATCTTAGCAATCAGATTGTGAGCAGTCATTTTAGCTATTTTTTGTGATAAACTTGATTTCTAGTCTGTACGGACATCAATGCGCCAGAGTTTGGCCGAGAGCTTTTCAGTTTGTCTAGAAAATCTTCGTGACTTTCTCTTTCTAATTCTAGAACTCTCGCACTATTCTTGAGGTAGTTTAGGGAAGTTCACCTTGTGAGGCTCTCTGGGTGAAGAGAACTTGTGAGTAGCGAATCCCACTTCTCTAAATTTTGGTGAAACTAACTCACGAAGAGGGTATTTTTCAAAGAAACTAGGAATTTATTTACCCCTACTTGGTAGGGTCATAAATTTTGACTTGGTGCTCAGAATCCAAAACCGTTTGCACCATTGGGAAGGTCTCCTAGAGAACTAGTTCAATCCCTAAAATACCAATGCCTTTAGCAATCAAATTTTAGGGACCGATGCAAGTTCCAACCTCAAATTTCACTCTGAAGACCTCCGAAAATGCAAATTATTAGAACCTAGAAAATACTAAAAAAATATGAAAATCTAGATTTTTATTTTTTCTTAGTTCTATCACCCCAAAATGAATTTAATATCTTCTTTTATTAGTTCAGTATCTAATTTTGTTCAAAATATTAATGATGTTCCATTTCATGCATGTGACAGCGACTTGGCTTTACCCATTTCACTTGATATCTTTGATCCTTCTCACAAAATTCCTCTTTCTTCAGAGGATATTTTGATGCAATAAGATGAAATCATTGATACCTTTGTTATGTTCCTCTAACTTCTATTTATTCCAATGCACTCTCTTTTGGAGATGATGCATTTGTGAATGATGAATCTCCTATACCTTCCAATGCACTCTCTTCTAGAGACATTGCATTTTTGAATGGTGAATCTCATCCTTGTTCTAATGCACTCTCTTCTGGAGATGATGCATTAGCAAATGATGAATCTCCTTCCACATCTGATCCCCCCTACATCAATGTTGAGAATGTTTCTTCGAATAATTATTCTACTAGTTGTGATGATTCTGTAAATGTAATCTATGTCTCTGCTACCCCTCAAAGGCCTAAGAGACCAGTCATTTATCTGACTCTAGCTAGTCCTTCTCCTAAAAGGATTTGTTCTATTGATGGTGTTCCATTTGATAGTGACTCTCCTAGCATTCCTATGGCTCCCTCTTATAGAGCAGTAGCCCATACTTATGAGAATAGTATGAATAAACAACCAATCCTTCTTCAAGCACCTAAACCTACGTCTAAAGCACCTAGTGATTACGATCTTGTTGAGCAACTTCAAGTTACTCTAACTAAGATCTCACTATGGGACTTGCTTTAGTCTACTCTAGTTTACCAAGGTATGCTTTAGGAAGCCTTACAAAAGATCATCTTGTCTTCTTATGCTAGGCCATAAGATGCTAATGCGTTGATAGCTCATATTCGTGCAAATTCACCGAATATTACGTTCTATCCATAGGAACTCCCGCCTCTAGAAATACAGAAGCAAGCGGATCCTCTGATGATTATAGTTAAAATTAATAATATTGGCATTAGATGTAATTTCGTTGACGTTGGTTCGGCCATCAATGTATGCAACATTGATCTATTGCCTAAGATTAATATTGATTCATCTTCTCTTAATGCTTCTTCTGTTGTTGTTCATGGATTCGATAATGTCAGTCGACAAGCCTGAGGCACAATAGTATTTCCTTTGAGGCTGGGACCCGTTACCATACCTACCCTTGTATATGTTAAATGCCAGAAAAGTTACCATATAACCTTCTTCTTGGTAGACCGTGGATTCATGCTATGGGTGCAATCCTGTCTACCTTTCATAAATCTATTAAGTTCATTTACAATAATCGAGTAGTCATAGTCAAGGTTGACCTTGATGCTATGCACTTATGTGAGATGGAAGCTACTGGTCAGGTTTCAGTTATGCCTACCAATGTGTCAATGCTTACTCTATTAGTACCTATTACAAAGGATACTCTTGAGATGGATGTCCCTAAAGAAGATCCTTTTAAAAGCAAGAAATCTTAAGTCTACTATTTCTACTTAAAAGAATGCATGTTTCGGTGATGATTGGGGTTCCTTAGACTTTACAAATTCCTTCATTAGGGAATATAAATTCAACCCGATCCACTTAGACCTTCCAATAACATCATCCAAACCTGCTATCAAAGATGATCATTCTTTTGTATTGCGGGATAGTGTAAATTGCAATGTTCTCAGCATTGTTCCTCCTTCTGAGGAAGATGATTACACTTCTGCTAAAGAAGATAGTGTTGGAAATCTTGTTAATAAGTATGATGGTGATCCCATAGAGGAGCATAATCCCTATTGTTGGGACAATTCCCTTTATGAAGATCCTCCTCCTCAATATTTGCAAACACGTTATGGCCCTGGCTTTAAGCTTGCCTCTAAATATGGCTATGAGCGTAAAGGTTGTGGGCATAACGAATAAGGCATTCAGGTCCCTATAGAATTCACACCCCGTAAGCATAATTTGGGGCTTGGTTGCTTGAATAAACAATCTAAATGGAAGCCATGGTTGAGTGACATGAATTCTTCTCAACCTCGTTATGTTGAAAAGATTCATCCTCCATTGTCTTCTATCTATGTGTCTTCTTCTTGCAAGCAGTCAAAATTTTCTCCACAAGTGAAAGGGTTGCTTCCTGCTCCTCATTCTTTATCTAAACAAGAGTGTATTTTGTTGTGGCTTCTAAAAGTCCACTCGATTACTCTTCCTTCTCCTACACGTAAGAAATTTCATAAGCATGATAAAGAATAGCATTCTTTTTGTGCATTCCATCGAGTGCTTGGCCATTCCACTAGTGAATGTAAGGCCTTGAAGGATAAAATACAACAACTTCATGATTTAGGTGCCATCACCCATTTTTTTGTTGATGCACCTTCCTCTTCTTCAAATAACAAATGATATTGAGGTCTACCTCTGTCCTGTATGTTCTAAGTATCTTGCATGGTTCTCCTCCCTTGTATGCTAGGGGCAGTGATAACTTGTTCTGGAGATGTGCATCCTTCTTAAAGGACCCCCTCTCTTCTCTATGTCTTTTAGTTGAAGCATCCCTTGAGTGGACCCCTTTCTATCTTGAAGGGTTCTTGAGGGAACCCCTTTGAAATTATTTATCTCAAATGAATTCTTGGTGTCTAGCTTGGGGGAAACCTGACTAGACCTCGCTTTTCAAACAACGCATCCCTTGAGTGGACCCCCTCTTCTTTTGAAGGGTTCCCAAAGGACCCCTTTGAAAGTTTTCCAATTTGATGATGGTCTGCGTGACTGTTTGCTTGATTTCCTGTGTGGCCACTTTGTTTTCTGGCATGTTTTATTTGTGGATTAACATGTCACTTTGTAGGTGCGCTTGTGAAGTCGCTTTTTGACTCTGTGAAATCTCCTTCTTTGGGTTTCCTCCATGTGAGAGAACTTGGGTAACGCCTCCTTGCAGGTTTGTGGGCCTATAAGGTGCATACACCTCTGAGCTTCATCCATGTGAGAGATCTTGGGGGTCACTCCCTTATAGGTTTATGGGTCTGTAAGGTGCTTCATCTAGGTTTCCTCCATCTAAGAGATCTTGGGAGACGCCTCCTTGTAGGTCTGCAGGCCTATAAGACACTTTTTTCTTTGGGTTTCCTTTATGTGATATATCTTGGGGGATACCTTCTTGCAGGTCTGTGGGCCTATGAGGTGCATACTTCACGGGGCTTCCTTCATGTGAGAGATCATGGGGGTTTCCTCCTTGTGGGTCTGTGGGCCTGTGAGATGCTTTCATCCTATGAGATATGACCATTATTGGTCTGTAGGCCTTCAGTGTGTTTTGTTCAAACTCTCCTTGGGTCTGAGGACCTATGGAGCCATCTCTCTTGGAATTCTCATTCCTTTCTAGCTTCTCCATCTCTTTCTCTTAAATTCTCTTTCTTCTCTTTTGTATATAACGGATCGAAGATTTGCATCTTCTTCATCCTGAGTATATGCCCTTCCTCTCTTCAACATCTTAGAATTCTTCTACATGTTAGTGTTTTTAATTTGGGGATGACGCTTAGTACTAAGACAACATTTTGCATTGAGGTCTCTTTCACTTTGCTGACTCAAATCCTTTAGTTTTTTGTGTGCTAATATTGTTGCTTGGTGCAGGATTTTCTTGTCTAATATGTTTTGTCGTGGTTCAAAGAGTTATCTACTTCCTCTACAATATCCTTTTGGAATATGATGTTATTTATGTTTAGTAGATTTCCTTTAGCGTGCATATTAGTGTTGAATCATATTCCCGCTAAAGTGGGGGGAAAATGTATAGTCGTAAAATTGCACCCTTTGCAATTTCACATGCATTTTTGTATCCACTTTAGTGTCCACTCCCTTAACATCTTGAGCAGGTTCATTTTAGCCCATGCATCAACCTTTTTCCCTTCTAAGGATGCTCAACACCCCTTTTCAGCAACTATCCTAGCGTGTCAACATTGCATTGAACCTTGTGCTTTTCTTGTTTGCGTTGTTTTGTAGCGTGATGTGTCCCGACACTACTGTGCCGTGCTAGCGTCCTGTGACGTTTCAACACTTAAATGATAATTTCCGTGCATGTTTTCCACTTGTCACCTCCTTTGGTCGATGGTAACAACTCGAGATGCCCTGAAACGGCTCGGGAAGCTTCTTTTCCTTCCTTAAATGCTATCTTTTCACTTCATTTGCAACTCTCTTCTGCTTCTAGCTTCACTCCTAACTTTTCCTCTTCTCCATCTTGGCATTCTTCCATATTGCTCTTGCTTTTAGAACTCTCTTGTTTGTTACAACAACCTTCTACAACACTCTCAAGCTCTCATTGCACCTCTTTGCAACACACTCTTGGCTTTTATAGCTCTCTTTGTCTCCCTCTTTGTAGCTCCTTTGGATTTTTCAGGTTTATCTCCCTTATCTCATGCTTGTGAGTATCTTGGGATTTGTCACATCCCCTATCTACTACATCTCTACTTCATGATACAGGTTCTCTTCCTTGAGCGGGGATTTCTTTTATCGCCTCTTTTGTGATATAGGTTCTCCTCCTCTAGCAGGGTTTTCTTTTATCACATCGCATTTGCTTACTTCTCTCACTCTCTTTATCTATCTGGCTATCTATGGAGGTGGGAACATCAAAACAGGGGTTTGACTAAGGCAAACCCCTACACAGCCCCACAACTTTCTCCAGATATTAGGCATGCAGGTTTTGAAGACATTCATGTACTGGAGGCTTCATCACTTGCATGGTTGTGAGCATTTCCCTTCTTATATTTATCATTTCTATTTCACTCTATTTCAGTTCTATCACATTCTGTTACTTTATTGCATTCTATAAGATTTGTAAGGAAAATTAGATGCGGAAAATAATTCTCCTAACATTAATACCTCAGAAAAGAATGCAGATACACTTTAAAATTTACAGTTATAGTCAAGTTGAGATGCACTATGAAATAGATTACAGAAACAGAGTATTAGACAAACACACATGAACACCAGATATACATGGGAAAACCCTTACGAGAGAAAAACCCACCACACCAAGAGAAATCACCTTGTATTACAGTAATCAAAATTACATACAATTCCAGACTTATCTTTCTGGTGTCATTATACAACAGAATTCATCATGAACCTTCTTCGAATAGAAAACATCCAAGTTATAGCCTTTACAGATTTTAAATCCTTCACTGATACGGTTTGAACTCTTCACACTTCACTATTGATCAAACTACTATCCAACCCCCAAGCGTCTGCAACTTCCAACTATATCCATGTTGAAATCTATCTGTAGAACTTCCTCACAGAACTGTCGCACTGAACCAACTGCTAACGGTTCACTTTTGGCTCCTCCTATTCGTCCATGAGACTCCATATAGGACGGTCAACTAGTCAACATAATTCACAATGCACTAACATCTCGGTGAGACACTAACAGTGTCTTGCCGATGCCACATATACATCATATCGATGTTGCCAAGAGCCTCTGAAGTCACCAAGATGTTATATCAAGCTCCAAGAGATACACCGAGTCATCACATAGTCGCCCTGACCTATTGCTTTTTCCAGAAGGTCATAGCGAGTCACTAAAGTTATACCGAAGACACAAGTCATATCGAGCTCCAAAGGATAGTTGGCAAGACTTTGTCTATCGCCAAGAGGTCTCATAGAACAACTTGAGTTACAATGAAAACATACACCTGTCGGCCAGACAATCAGCTTTCACCAAGACATCATACCAAGATCCATATGTTTCACTGATGACCATCGCTAAGAGGTTTCTCCGATAGCTTTAAGTTACCCCGAATATTCTTCAACATCGGTGAGACTCATCAGAGTTGCTAGGACTTCTTACCGAAAACACAGTGTTCCACTGATGACCACCATTCGATAAGAAGTACACTAAAGAATAACACTTGAGTCTTTGTCATTGAGACATATCCACATCGGTAGGACATCTTACTGATGACATTTCCTTCGGCCAAGTCTCCCCGATGAATCAAAACAAACACTATCGACATAACATTTACTTTCGCAGTGACTTCTTACCGAGTCAATATGGGTTACCCCGAGGACCTCAATACATACGCTGTCGGCGAGAGATTAACACTTCGCTGAGACATCTTAGCGAAAACCTTTAGCTTCACCAAAGACCACAATCGCCAAGAGTCTTCCTGATGCACGATTGAATGGCCTTTTGGCCAGAGGTCTCCCGAGTGCTATAAGGTCATAACGAATACATCATGCTACAGCGATAGACTCCATAGTGTAACCTTTCGGCAAGATAATGGAAAGGTCACAGTGACCTATTCAGAAATGAATAAAACAAACCTGCTAGTTGGCCAGACAAATAGAATGTCACACCGACTTGACTCTAATGGAGGTTTCAGCTTATAATGTTTGAGGCACATATTTCCAACAATCTCCCACTTGACGAAGATCATACAAGAACCTCCAGAGCATAAATAATATTTACTGAAAATCATGGGCACTAAGGCCCATTGAACTAGCACACCACATGAACTTGTCTGTGCTCACTGGCTTCATCAATGCATCTGCAACATTCTCCAGAGTATCAACTTTTTCCAAACTGACCTTTCCATCCTCAACCATATCTCGTAAAAAGTGGTAATGTACATCAATATGTTTCGTCCTAGCATGGAAAGTTGGCTTCTTTGCCAGACAAATAGCACTCTGACTATCACATAAGATTGTTATTTCCCCTGCATCAAAACCAATATTAGAACACAAATGTTTCAACCATACAGCTTCTTTACAAGCATGAGTAGCTGCCATGTATTCAGCCTCTGTAGTGGACAAAGCGACTACAGCCTGCCGCTTGCTCATCCAATTCACTGCACCACCATTCAACATGAAAATGTATCCACTGGTGGATCTCCTGCTGTCAATGTCCCCTGCCCAATCAGAATCTACATAACCCCGAATGCTAAGAGTCCATTGTGATTCATCCGAATTCCAATGATAACACAAAGCAAAATCTAAAGTTCCCTTCAAATATCTAAACACCCTCTTCACAGTATCCCAATGTATTCTTCCTGGATTAGCCATAAATCGACTAAGTACTCCCACTGCTTGGGAAATGTCTGGCCTTGTACAGACCATTGCATACATGAGACTGCCTACTGCACTTGCATAGGGTACACTGGTCATGTCCTCCATCTCAGTAGGAGATTTTGGACAATCCTCCTCAATAGATAACCGTTCCCGCATGTTGGAAAAACTAAGCGCTTGCAATCATTCATACAAAATCTCTCAAGAACAGTCCTGATATACTTACTCTGACTAAGCCAAAGCTTTCTATTCTTTCTGTCCCTGGTTATCTCCATCCCCAGAATATACCTTGCTGCACCAAGATCCTTCATTTTGAACTTAGCAAACAACTAAGACTTAAGATCAGAAATCATTAGCTTTCTATTTCCTATGAACAACATATCATCAACATAAAGAGCAATAACAAGTACTTGATCACTTTCAGCTTTATAGTATACACAGTGATCAGATTTTGATCTCACAAAGCCTAAAGATAATACACAGGTATCAAATTTCTGGTACCACATTCTAGGTGACTGCTTTAACCCATACATAGACTTCTTTAATTTGCATACCAATTTTTCTTTACCTTTCTCAACAAAGTGCTCAGGCTGGGACATATAGATTTCTTCTTCAAGATCACCATGAAGAAATGTTGTCTTCACATCCATCTGGTCAACCTCTAAGTCATATGCTGTTGCAAGTGACAATAGAAATCTAATGGACGTCAACTTTGCTATAGGAGAAAAGATTTCCCCATAGTCAATTCCCTCTACCTGGGAATAACCCTTTGCAACTAGTCTTGCCTTGTATTTTTCTACACTGCCATCCAGACCAATCTTTTTCTTAAATACCCATTTACAGCCCACAGGTTTTCTGCCTTTAGGCAAGGGCACCAAACTCTAGGTTTCATTTTTATCTAATGATGCCATCTCTTCTTCCATGGCTTCTAAGCAAGAGTATGAATCAGACATTTTAAATGCCTCTTTTATAGTCCTAGGCTCATCAGTACTAGAAATCAAAGCATAGGCACAAGTAGAATCAATCAATGAGAACCCATACCTATTTGGTTGTTTCCTTTCTCGGGTTGACCTCCTCACTGGCTGAGGCTGAGGTTCATCTTTAGAACTTTCAGAATTGCTTGAGCTCTCCTCAGTTTCAGGTATGTTTTGAATTTTCAATTCCTCTTTCTCTGGTGTAGGAGGAATTGCTGCTACATCCTTACTATTTTCTGACTTTGTCTCTAACTGTAGATCCAAGGTGGAAGGTTTCAGCTGACGAAAGATTACACTTCTGCTATATACAACCTTCTCTGTAACAGTATTCCAAAGCTTGTATCATTTAATGTTAGCACTATAGCCAATAAAAATACACTTGGCAGCCTTGTTCTCCAACTTAGATCTTTTTACATCCGGCACATGTGCATATGCCTCACAACCAAAGACTCGAATATGTCTAAGAGAAGGCTTCTTACCAGACCACGCTTCCATAGGTGTCTTATCAACAAGAGCAGAGTTTGGAGACTGATTAACTAAGTAACATGCAGTAGCAGTAGCTTCAGCCCAAAACTTCTCCTCCAAACTAGCACTACTATGCATACTTCGTGCTCTCTCCATCACTGTCCTATTGAACCTTTCTGCAACTCCATTCTACTGTGGAGTATAAGGTGTAGTCTTGTGTCTTTTGATTCCATGGTCTTTACAGTATCTTTCAAATTCATCAAAACAGAATTCACCACCATTATCAGTCCTTAAGCATTTTATTTTTTTACCAGTCTAATTTTCAACAAGATTTTTAAACTCCTTAAATTGACTAAACACTTCTGATTTACCTTTTAAAAAATAAACAAATGCTCTCCTTGAATAATCATCAATGAACGACACATAGTATCTTGATTTAGACAATGAAGGAACATTCATTGGACCAAACACATCTGAATGGATATAATCTAACAAACCAGAAGATTTATGAGGACTGTCATAAAATGAAACACGGTGCTGCTTTCCATATATAAAGTGTTCACAAAATTCAAATTTGAAATTACAATCTTCAAGCCCCTCAACAAGATTTTTGTTCTTCAAGGTTTTTAAACCTTTTTCTCCTATGTGGCCTAACCTATGATGCCAAAGCATAGTCTTCTTTGTAGGAAGTTTTACTTTCGTAGAGTTTACATAATTAGGGATATTTCCCTCTTTACCTCCATGAGCAGCTTTTAGTGACTTCAAAGAGACACTGTTACATTGAACAACTTGTGCATCCAGCTTGTACAGGGTACCAATTCGAGTACCTCTAGCCAACACCATTGAACCTCTAGTCATCTTGCAGCCACTTCCTGAGAACAAGACTTGTACTCCGATATCATTAAGCTTACTGACAAAAAGAAGATTTCGAGCCAGACCTGGTATGTGCATCACATCATTAATTCCCTTTATTCTGCCATCAGGGAATTGTATTCTGATCTTCCACGACCAGCTATCTCCAAAGTAGAATCACTTGCCAAGTAAACCTTTCCACCATCGTATTCTTCATACTTTGTGAACCATTCTCTATGAGATGTCATGTGGAACGATGCTCTAGAATCAATCAGCCAGACATCATCTTATGCCTGTGTAGCCAAGGCTGCAATGAAGGCGACACCATCACTATGAGAAGAACCATTATCGGAAGAGCCCTTCTTCTTCTTTTTCTCCTCTTTACAATCCTTTTGGACATGACCAAGTTGCCCACAGTTCCAGCACTTCACCTTGGAATTTTTGCCACGAGACTTTGATCTCCCCTCTGATTTCGATTTGGACTTCTTGTCCTTCTTTTTGCCTTTCTCCTTTGACCTTCCTTTGATAGCAAGATCCTCCTTCGCCATCTCAGAAGATTTCCTTCTTATTTCTTTTGACAACAAAGAACCAACAATATCTTCCATTTTGAAACTGGATGTTGTACTCCCAATAGCCATCACTAGATAATCCCATGAGTTTGGCATAGAACACAATAGTAGCATACAACGATCCTCTTCTTGGATCTTTACACCAACAGATGTTAATTGTGTGAGCGGCATGTTAAATGCATTCAAATGATCAGCTATAGACCCTCCTTCCTGCATTCTCAAAGAGTAGAGTTTCTTTCTCAGGAACAACTTATTCACCAAAGATTTCCCTTGATAAATAGACGCCAGTCTCTTCCACAAGAGAGAAGCAGTCTTCTCTTCATGCACATTGAGAAGAACTGAGTCTGCCAAATAGAGCCTTATTAGCCCCTTAGTTTTTCTATCTGCAAGGTCCCATTCTTCTTGCTTTATGCCTGTAGGTTTAGTTCCAGACATAGCAATCCAAAGATCTCGATCTACTAAGAGATCCTCCATCTTGAGTTTCCACAATTCAAAGTTATTGCCATTGAATTTCTCTATTTCAATCTTCCCAGATGTACTAGCCAGATCTTAACCTGTAATTGGAAATAACAAATTCTACAAGACTCCCACTAAACAATATTGACACAAAAAACCCAATGTACCCCCAAGGATAACACAACTATCCAGGCTCTGATACCACTTGTAAGGAAAATTAGATGCAGAAAACAATTCTCCTAACATCAATACATCAGGAAAGAATGCAGATACACTTTAAAATTTATAGTTACAGTCAAGTTGAGATGCACTATGAAACAAATTATAGAAACATAGTATTAGACAAACACACATGAACACCAGATATACATGGGAAAACCCTTACGAGAGAAAAACCCACCACACCAAGAGAAATCACTTTATATTACAGTAATCAAAATTACATACAATTCCAAACTTATCTTTCTGGTGTCATTATACAACAACATTCATCATGAACCTTCTTCGAACAAAAAACATCCAAGTTATAGCCTTTACAGATTTTAAATCCTTCACTGATATGGTTTGAACTCTTCACACTTCGCTGATCGAACTACTATCCAACCCCCAAGTGTCTGCAACTTCCAACTATATCCATGTCAAAATCTGTCTATAGAACTTCCTCACAAAACTGTCACACCGAACCAACTGCTAATGGTTCACTTTTGACTCCTCCTATTCGTCCACGAGACTCCATATAGGATGGTCAACCAGTCAACAGAATTTGCAATGCACTGGCATCTTAGTGAGACACTAACAGTGTCTCACCGATGCCACATATACTTCATATCGATGTCGTCAAGAGCCTCTGAAGTCGCTAAGATGTTATATCGAGCTCCAAGAGATACACCGAGTCATCACGTAGTCGCCCTGACCTATCGCTTTTGCCAAAAGGTCATAGTGAGTCACTAAAGTTATACTAAAGACACAAGTCATATCGAGCTCCAAAGGATAGTCGGAAAGACTTTGTCTATCACCAAGAGGTCTCATAGAACAACTCTAGTTACACCGAAAACATACACCTGTCGACCAGACAATCGGCTTTCGCCGAGACATCATACCGAGATCCATATGTTTCACCGATAACCAACTGTCGCCAAGAGCTACCCCAATAGCCATCGGCTATCAGTAAGACATTCGCCATAGCTAAGAGGTTTCTCTGATAGCTTTAAGTTACCCCGAAGATTCTTCAACATCGGCGAGGCTCATTAGAGTTGCTAGGACTTCTTACCGAAAACACAGTGTTCCACCGATGACCACCATTCGACAAGAGGTACACCGAAGACTAACACTTGAGTCTTTGTCACTGAGACATATCCACATCGGTAGGACATCTTACCGATGACATTTCCTTCGGCCAAGTCTCCTCGATGAATCAAAACAAACACTGTCGGTATAACATTTGCTTTCGCAGTGACTTCTTACCGAGTCAATATGGGTTACCCTGAGGACCTCAATACATACGCTGTCGGTGAGAGATTAACACTTCGCTGAGACATCTTAGCGAAAACCTTTAGCTTCACCGAAGACCACAGTCGCCAAGAGTCTCCCCGATGCACAATTGAATGGCCTTTCGGCCAGAGGTCTCCCGAGCGCTATAAGGTCATAACAAATACATCATGCTACAACGATAGACTCCACAGTGTAACCTTTCGGCAAGACAATGGCAAGGTCACAACGACCTATTCAGAAATGAATAAAACAAACCTGCTAGTCGGCCAGACAAATAGAATGTCACACTGACTTGCCTCTAATGGAGGTTTCAGCCTGTAATGTTTGAGGCACATATTTCCAACAAGATCTTAGCAATCAAATTGCTAGCAGTCATTTTAGCTATTTTTTGTGATAAACCCACTTTCTAGTCTATAAAAATGTCAACGCACCGTGCTATCGTCCTAGACCTGTGCTTTTGTCCTTTGGCCGAGAGCTTGTTAGTTTGTCCAGAAAATCTTCGTGACTTGCTCTTTCTGATTCTAGAACTCTCACGATGTTCCTGAGGTAGTTTAGGGAAGTTCACCCCGTGAGGTTCTCTGAGTGAAGAGAACTCGTGAGTAGCGAATCCCCTTCTCTACAAATCCATCCCCCACTTTCACTTTATCCCCTTCAAAATTTTGGAGTTTTGCATGTATTCATCCCTTGTTGTCAATCCTCTATCCTCCATGCACCACAGTCAAGACATTAGAATCCTTCCTTCTGACATGCCTCACCTTTGAACCCCAAATTTTGATTGAAGGCACAAACCATGAGTCAACCCCAACATTCAAACTTTGACACTCCTACCATTTTCTATATTCTATCTCCACCTACTAGCCTACATGTCAAGAGTGTCATTAATGAGTAGAGAGACAATGCGGCTCTTTCTGGTATTCACCTAGAAAGCTGACAATTGACCTAGTCCTTTTGAATCCCAACCATTTATATTTCCAACATGGAACACCATGAGGATGCCAATGATTTCCATTAATATAATAGTTAGGATTTGGAACCCAAAGGGGCTCCTCACCATACTTGTCGAGAATAGTTGTAGGTCACATGTTACCTTCCTCCACACCTTCCAAGTTTATTTTTACACAAGAGGACACCATTTCTAGCTTGATGTGAATGAAACACCATTCAACATGTATGTGAAGCTATTTTTATATATTGGGCCCAAGATGGAGACCAATGTATGAATTTGATGCTCCCTTTAGGTATCCATAAAAAAAAACCCTAACTAGAAAACATAGTGAACACTTGTTTAAGTGTCAATATCTAAGACAAAAACTCATGGTTATATGGAGATCAAATGAAAAAAACCCTGCAAATATCATGTTGAAGGATGGAAACCCTTTAGCTAAAGGAGTAGTCTCACCCAAAGGTCATGAATGAGCTTTAATGGTGGTGGCTCTTTAGCAACATCAAGCTAGTTTGATTTATAAGTTGCCTTGGGAGTAAGCCATTGTATTTTTGGTTGTATTATAAATGTGCAATTGATATTTTGATTATTAGGGCACACTATTGTACTTGCTAGTGTAGTTTCTATCATAGCCACATTTTGTAAAGAGGTTTCAATCCCAATTAATGTAAATGAAGGGTTCTACAATTTTATCTTGCTTGTGAACCCAATTTTTAAATCTAGGTATTTTTGTGAATGTAAAATCATGATTAAATTTGGTATGACTAGTTCCTACATAATATGTTTCAACTTGCCATCTCATTTTATTTTGGAACTTGACTCATGATATTAGGGTTCGCTTTATCTGTGTAAATGTAAGGACTTTTTTTGTGGGTTTGCTAGAGTTGAGTAGCAATCAATTAAGACTCATCATTTTAGGGTTAAATAATGAAGTTTGAATCATAATACTAAGTTATTAAAGTTTCTATGCAAACATTAATTTAGTTTAGGATTTTTGAAGGTTCGACTTAATTAAATATTTAAGCAAAAATGTAAATAGCTAAAATATACGACTTAATATTTAGCTTGAGACATTACATAATAATGGAATTAAATTGAAAGTAAAATCTTAATGAATAGTTGTGATTTAAAAGTGAGATCAAATATTTCATACAAGAGGAAAGGAAAAATTCTCTCCATCTTCAGTTTACGAACTATAGAGCCTTTGATTCTCAAAAGGGAATACATAGGTATGGTCATCATGAATGAACCCTCAAAGATCGGGTCTCGATCTAGGGATGACCTTGACATTGGGAGCTTACCACATTCTAGTGTGAGTACCTAAGTGGTGGTGTAGAGTTGATGATATGATGGTGGTTGGAAAGGTTATGCAGTTGGCACTTCTAATTAAATGAAAGATGCTTGGTCAATTAAGTTAGTACTTGTAATTATTTTTAAAAAGTTTAGTAGTAACTAAGGGGTAGTTATTACAAAATACTAATGAGATATATCTAGAAAATTTATAAAATAACTAATTGGATTAGAATGAGACAAAATGTGCTAAGTTGTGTAGCACAATAGTATGATAAGATGTGTAGGTTTGATATTCTCTGTAGTTAGAATGCAAATGGCTAATTGAAATCTTATTTCAATTTATAAGTGGTTGGAATCCTATTGGTTGAGAGGGGATGTTGTGAATTGATAGGGAGCCAATTTTGAAATTTGATGTATTAATTGAGATTTGATTTCCAAATGGTGAGCCCTACATGTAAATATTTATTTTATAGACATTTATTGCAAATATTTAAAAGAGATGTAAAGACTTGTTAGAAAAAAAATGTTTAATTATGATAGGTTAATAACATGTCAATGTTCATTATAAAACCAATTTATTCGCTTAAGGTCTAAATACTGTACACTTATATACTTTATATAAATTAGCTAGCATGGATTGACTTTGACATCTATGTTTATGTGTTTGGACAAATTAGTTAAAAGATTGTACAAACTTAAACAAGGTATTTTATTATAATTTTTAATTTTTTTTTAATGAATAAGTGTTTGATTTATCATGTATAAACAAAAATATTACACAATTCACAAAAAGAGTGGATAGATATGAATTACACCCCTAAAGTCCATACGGGGCCAACCCTCAGATCATAAAACATAAAAAAACATGTCGCTAGATATCAACAACAAAAGCATGGGGCGAGGGGGGAGGAGAGGGGAGTATAAGAGCGGGGGGAGGAGGGTCTTGGTCACCCAATATATTTACATATACATGAGTAGGATCTCAAATTTGAAGTATCCAAAGAATTTTAAATTTTCAAATGTAAACTTTATTTGTATTGAATTATATCATCTTATATTTTATATAGAATTAAGTTTTGACCATTAATACTTGTTTACTTCTTGAATACTTTTTAGTGTATCAATAATAAAAATAAATTTATTAATAAATAAAATTATTTAGATTAATCTTATATTTTTATCATAAAAAATCTTCCAACTCCAACAAATAATGTCCCAACTATTAATGCATGCTTAATAACAATTGACTCTTCAACCCCCAACTCTTGCGGTTGACGGTGGGCCTATATGCGGGCTATGGTGTCCACCCATAGGGGGCTAGTCTCGCCTCAGCGTGCCCAAGGTACCCAAGGTATGAACTACTGGACTGAGTCACGGAAACAACCCTCTCTTTAAAAAAAAAAAAAAAACACAATTGACTCTTCTTCCCTATTCTTTCTTATTAAAGGATTTGACTAAGCCGTCGATATTTGTTGAGGAGCTTTGATCCACTACCGTTGATTCGTTTAATCCAACGATGCAGCTGAAGCGATGTCTACGGTGGGATTCTGGAGAATTTCCGAGGGAGATAAATATAGAATCCTTCGAGGCAAAATATTAGAATAAAAGGTGAAACTAAAACATTCTAGATTTCGTTGCAGGCCGAGGAGGTAAAAATAGTAAGAAAATCTGAACGCACTGTTAAAAATCCGGGATGAAATGCTGGTGAAGGCGTCCGTATCTATAAATTTGGTGCATTGGATCTTTTCTGTGCGTTCAGGGATTTCAACGAGCCAAATCTTGTAACATTTGGCTTACTATTTGAATTTTTCTGATAAAGAATTCACCCAACTGCTAAATTTTACGGTATGATTCCGCTGTCAATACTTCTTACATTCAATCTGGTCATCTTTTGGTGAATTTGGACCAGACACTTCATCAGTCGTAGCTTGTTAGCCAACATTTGATTTTTGGTTTTGGTTCTTTTTGTTCAGGGGACACGTCTCCTTTTGCGAGTTTAAGTTGGTGATTGAAGTTTTGTTGAGTAGATTTTATTTATTTGTGGTCAGAATTTGAAGATTTTTACGTTTACGATGGGTTGCAGGCAAATGAATTTGTTAGAGATGGTCATGCAATATTGACGGGAGAATATCAATCTGGAGTTAATAGAATTTGGTGTTTTGCGCAAAGGATGGAGGATTCGGAGAGTTTTTGTTCACTTTTTGGCTGTAAACCTTGGGATTAAGGACTTTCTTGCACAACCTGTATAAATTTCCGGGTTTCTGCTTCATGCCTGCGGATTCAAGGTTTTTGTCAAGGATTTGAGAGTTCTTTTTTTCGCTTTCAGAAATCTGAGTGATCTTGCTGTTTTTTTAAAGTGGAAATGACGACAACATTAAAGAACCCAATTTCTTGTGGGGAGTTTTTTCAATGGGGGGTCCGCAAGCGTATGTCATGGGAGAAGCCGCAAGTAAAGAAGGGGGAGAAGATTATGGAGAACACATCCACCATTTGTGTGGGCAGACTTGCTGCTGTGCGAATAATCCCCTGTTCCCCACAAGAAGAGTGTCATCAAATCCAATCAGCCTTTGATAAGAAGATAGCACTGCCCTCCAAAAACAGCTTTCATTCCCTGCCACCTGCTCCAGAAAGAAGTACCAGATCACAGCATCGGATGAATAATATAATGTGCACCAGGAACAGCAATAATACAGAGGGAAGGAACACAATGCAAGACAACAAGCCCTTGAATCTGGGGACTTTTGTGTGGCCCAAATTTAGCCCGAGCCTCTCCCACAGAGTGAAAGAGGAAGATTTCTTGGCAATAAAGGGCTCAAAGTTGCCATTGAGACCCAAAAAGCGTCTCAAGTGTATTCAGAAGGCAATACATGTGAGTGTTTATCTTGTGCTTTTCTTATCTTTTATTTTTGTTTTTTGTCTGAATCCTTGAGGTGACAAAGATACAACAGAGAATATGAGAACATTGTGTTGTTATTCCAGTCGTTAGCGTGGTTCTAATTTTTGCTATAAGGTTCCTTAAGAGAATTAGCTTTTCTAGTGGTCCCATTGAGAGGGCTTCCTAAAATTTCACAGTAGGGTGTAGTGCAAATTAAATTAAGTAGTCCTTTTGCAGAAAAGTAGTTCCGAATGGAATATGAAATTGGCATGTATGAAATGTCTTTTAAAGGATGTTTTGCCTAAAATCATCTTTAAATATCTTTGTTAGAAATTATCACAAAGTTTAAATTAAACACAAGCTTCATTTTGGCTATAAATCTGTTAAGAAGATGCACACCCTTTCCCTTGTTCAATAGTATATGCTGAAAATATCTCTCCTAAACAGCAGTCTCTTGTTTTCTGAAAAGGATTCCTGGTTTCGACTTCGGAGCTGTTGTAGTTAATTAATGATTTAAGATTTCCATAATCCATACTGTAAATCAATGCTTTCTGAATTAAATTGTGTGCAAGTATTTTGAATCTCTTGTAGGTGCCATCTCCAAGGTACTCCGCAGTACTCACCCTTAGTGCTGCAGTTGACATAGTTATGCTTGCATTACAAGTGAGATCAAGGGTTAGAAGCAATCTGCGCCTTAATATTTTTTCTATCCCTTGTATTTCTGGTTCTCACTGTCCTGTCCTTTTTCTCTTGCCCTTTATTTTAAAGGGATGTCAAAAAAAATTTATATTGTTTTAGATTTTGAAAATTTCCAAGGTTGCCTGTTTTTAGTCGATTGAGTTGGAATACTTATTGCCTGGATGGTCCGTGTTCATATCCAATGAGCTTGCTCTCCTTGGTGATGCAGAGATAAAATGTATGTTCTTTAGAAAGGGTGTTTTCTTTTATTAAAAAAGGCCCAATAGAGCAGTGAATATTTATGCATTCCATTTGTGAATTTTTGTTACTGATTTTTTTGAAAAAGTGATTTCATAATTGTTATTCTTGAAAGCTTTGACTTTTCCCCTGATATTTTTTGTTTATATTTCTCCAATCAATCTTTGTAGGATTCTGCTGAGAAATTGCTGCAATACCCTTTCTAGAATACACCGTTTAAATAAAATTTTAGATGTGCTTCAAACCTTTTCTGTGATCCATCTTTTTAGGGAAATTTAACTGTGCTTTGAAATTGAAATACATACTGTTTTCATTTGGATACCAACGATTATGGATCTTTTTAGATTTTTAGACAACCCTTTTATTTGGAATGATCTTGCAATGATTGCACGTCATGGCTGACTGTTATTAATGAGTAAAGAATATTAGTTGTCAGAAAGTGAAGCACTTTTATATATTGTAAGTTGCATGCTTTTTGCAGGATGTTAGTCCTGGTTGTTGGCTTAGCGATGTTTCGCAAGAACGGTATGAAGTCAGGGAAAATAAATCCACAAAAAAGGTAATTTGTCAGTTATTGCATCAGCAGATTCTTACTGACTGGATGCAAACTTCTGTTAGACAACTTTTTTGTTTCTTGCCCTAACAAATGCAGTATGTAATTGATGCAGAGACCAAGGGGTTTAAAAGGTATGCAAAGAGTGGGTAGTGACTTGGAATAAGCAGGCTGTTACATCTCAACTGTACTTGCAAAGAGTTGTCTACTTCAATGCATGTATCATGCATAGTATTCATCACATTGATTTGTAAGGTGAAATTTGAAATCACCATTCAATTTGTCTACATGACCGGAAATTTCAAACCAAGCCTAGAAATTTTGATTGGTTTGCCATGTATGTGAAATCAAAAGAAATGTATAGAAATCAAGTAACATCAACAGTTATGATGGATGTAATTTTCTGACTTCCACAACAGTCCCAAAGCATTATCTATTGTACCAATTCTTTATTTGTTTTGACACATTGCAGTTGTTTCAATCTTCGGGAATTCCTCATAAGCATGCATTTGAAAGCATTTTTATTAATCTTTACTTTTATAAACTTGCTCAGGATTAGTAATTCTTGATACCAATCTGGTTATGTTGTTTAGAATTTGTTCCTCTTATTTTATTTCCAGTGTCTTTTTCATTATAAGAGCACTGACAAACTATAGATGGATATAACAACTAATTGAATTCCTTGTTAACAACTGCATTTGAAGCTGGTGAGGATTTGTTTGGCTGCACAAATAGTCATTTTTATTGATGAGCATGAGATGATCAAACCTCTAATATTCACAACAAACTGGTAAGAGGTCATCTTTTGGTGTTGCTCTCTTTCTTTTGTACGTGACAAAAAGAACTAGAGCTATTCTTGCCAATTGTTTGATGTAGGTTGCTGAATTATATTTTGATAACACGTATGATGCTTCACTGCCTAAGTTGTTTCATTCCTCTCGAAAAAAATTTAAGTCCATATTAGCATGTCAATAGTTTTGGGTGTCAGTACTGACTAGAATGTTCCTTCAGCTACCTGCATCGTGCAGTGTTCTTTTGCTTTGATGCTAATAAATTATTTAGTATCGTTTTGTAAAAATTTAATATGTCAATCAATTTCAAATCTTTGGGATAGAAGACACTAGACAGTATCTGTTTATATGATTTTCTTTTTTTAAGTAGATATCATAGTTATAGGTTTCAATTGAAGCTGTTCTGAATTATTTAAGATGAGAGACAAGATTGGTAAGTAAGTATTTACTTGCCTGATAAAATATAGATTGATGATTATTCGTTACTAGCAGCATGCTAGTGATTTGATTTTTTTTTTAACTTCAATTTGTGCATCATATCCAATGGTTTTAATAGTTCCCTTGTTTAATTTAAGCCTTTTCAAAAGTTTCAACATTTAGAATTCAGTTGAAAATGGATGTATGCCAAGAATTGATAGAGACTCAGAGATCCAAATCTGTCATGCGTGCTTATTTCCCCATGGCTTAGAAAAGTGACTGACTAACATTAGATATTGATTTATTAGTTACATTTATGTTTGGCTGTTTATCTTGCTACTCAAGATCTACAACTGTCAGCATTTGTCATTGGTGATGGACGAATAGTAGCCAACTGGCATAAATGCTTCTTCAGGTGTTTCACTTTTCTTCTTTGTTTGGTAGTTTGAGCTGCAACATACTGATTTGAATTTTGTTAGATGTTTATGACTTAACCTGAGAAATAATTCAAAAAACCTACACTTGTTTCTATAATCCTGTCCTGGTTTCAATTTATTTCACCAGTAGTCCTGAATTTATATTGGAATATATTTCTTCCAAAATTGAAATCAGAAGAATGACATTTAGTATACTGACTTGATTGGATTTAGTGTTTGTAATATAGAAGATTGGTGCTTAAGCCTTGGAAATATCGGGAAACCATCTTGGAGTCCCAAATTGTATAGTTTTTCACACTTTTTTAATTTGAGGTTCAATTTTGAAAAGACAACAAAATAAATTGAATTTTGAATTATTCAACATATTGAACAATTCTTAGAATGAGAAAGACCCAAGATAGCCAACCATAGTATATCTCCTTTACCAGTGATTTTTGAGATGATTTTAGTGAGACCAAAACTTAAACCCCCATGATTATCTTTTGCACCATTAGTCAAGTATTAAGGTGAAAATAGATTTATGTATATAATTATTATTATCCATGCTCTTCTGACATTTATTTTGCATAAGTTTTTCCTCAAATGTGACAGAGACATAAGAGAAAGGTCTTGCCCCATGGATTTTGTTCATGCACAGAGATGGATGTTTTATGGAGTTTTGATGAATGTGTTTACCATTTAAAATTCTTAGCCCATGAGGTGGTTCTTCTTCATATTTTGTAGACACAAACCTTTATTGGTGATTAAATTCCTTTCAAATGCTATCAATTACCTAGTCTAACATGAAAAAAGTTGTGCTTAGATAAAGAGAACGTGTGTCATGTATGAACACATTTTTCTATGCCATAAGAAGAGACGATCTGCACCAACATGAGAAAGTTATTTTGCTTATTCTTCTATTTGTTACAGCACATAATGCTTTAGTAATGATACGAACACTACAGCTTTTAGCAGGTTCTAAAACAAATAACCCTCTGCTTAGGTACACCAGATTGGTAGATGGACATACGGAAAGGACTAAGCCACAAGAAACCATATGTGTGCTACAATATCCTCAGCATATAATTATCCAGGCTAATAAAACCGTGTTACTATGTATGGCCCTTTATGCACTTGAATTTGTATGTCAATTTTTCAATCTAAAAGCAAATTCAAACCCTCATTGCATGGGGTAACTGGACACCAGCTGTATGGCAATATGAGCTTAACAGCATGGAACCAATTGCCTTAGGCAGGGTCGCATTTCATTTTTTACATGCACTGCCCAAAAAATTTAGGACATTTTTTGGGCACCAGTGGTTTGCTGCTAAATTTCAAGTAATTACCAATTCATTCTGTGTAATTTTTAAATTTTGAAAGGTTGATTAATTTTTAAAAAATTCCGAATTATACCCCTTTATTTATTAAAAAATTACATGAGACCACCGGATTCTTGAAAATATAAACAACGGATGGAATCATACTATCAAAGACTAATCAATGAATTGTGGCCTACTCTTAAGGAAGGAGAATCTTATCTGTTGTAAGATGTAGGGGACTAAAAGTTTGCAGTTAGAGGCAGGTTTTGAGTCAAATGGCAATTGACACGTTGTCATCGACCTTTTAAAATAATAGTGCCAATTTAATATTGAGAAACCGACCACATGAAAATCCGTACTAGACAACTATCTCGTATGGTTTTAATCGTTTATATTCCTGTACTTTTTTTTTGGTTTGGTAATGGGTTGATGGGAGAGTTGTGGGGTACTTAGGTTTTTGTTTGATGGTTTGGTTGAAAGAGATTGTTTGGAAGGGGTTCTTTGTTAGGGCAAAATTAATATAATTGAGAAGTCTTCTATTTAGTTATCATTTATAGGAGGAAAAATATTTCTTATAAAATATGTTTAGGTAGATTAATTAATCAATGATAGTCACGTGTAGATTAATTAATTAATTATGTAATATAGAAAATAATGATGAGTGAATAATGGATTTGCATATCTATATTTTGATTGTTGACATGTAGTTGGTTGGATCTTTATGACATAATTTGGTATTAGATCTTGAGTTTATGGCTTTGAGTGATGTGGAATAGACTACTATGAATAATTGGATCACAATCACATATGTGGTCTCAATCTAAAAATGTGTAGCTTTGATCTTTTTTATATGTTGCATTGATCATATACTTAGAAAGTTGATATAAGAGGGTTCAAATCATGACCACAAATGTGGCATTGATCTTTGTATTGTGACTAATATAATTTGCTTGAACCTAAACCTTGTCCCATTAATCTTCAAAAGTAGATTTGCCTATTATATTTGAAAAATGTGGCATCAAAATGCATTGTTAGGATCTACTGAGAAGGGGAATGTCTCTGTATGACCTCAAAATTGAATGATTGCAAAAGTATGAAACATAAGTATGAAATAAACAAATTACAATCAAACAAGACCAAAACAATGAAAAAAACAAACTAAAATTAATTCAAACATGAAATTCTTAAAAACACAACATTATTTTACCCTACATGAGACTCCATTGCTCTCTAATCCACCTTGGGAGAAATGGTATTGAATGTATCTACTCTTAGATTTTGTATTTAGCACAATAAGCATCAAGTACTTGCAAAATACGAGTATAGGATTCCTCCATGATGTGAGATGAAAAATGAAAGAGAGAATGGTTGTATTTATAGATATTTGGTGACACTGATTAACAATCAATATCAAAAGAGTGATTAAGAAGATCAATGGTTGAGAATTGATGAGAGAAATTGATTGATTAGTTAACTGATTGCATGATTCAGTTAAGAGAATTGATTGAATTGTTAACTCAAGGCGACAGTTAGTGGATTGAATTGATTGTTTAGAAGACTCAAAGTGAGTGGGAGTGAAGTGAATTTGATTGATGAGTGAACTGATTAGTAAACTTTAAGTAAGTCTCGGGTGAGGTGGAATTTGCATTTGTATTTAACAAAAAGGAGGGGTAAATTTTTTATTAAAACAAGAAGTACAAAGCAAGGGCATTACATAGCCCTATCCAGCTCCACCAAATGATCCAACTGTTGAGACAAATCCAGGGGTAATTGACCCTGGTCCACCAAATTACAATCATGAATATGATCAAAAGCCCATTTAGCCAAACAATCAACAACATTCCATTCTCTAGGAATATGAGTGAAAGTAACAAACTCCAAAAAAGCACAAAGGTTAAGAATCTGATCAACAATCAACGCCAAATGCCAGCTAACATCCTCTAAATGCCGCCTATTCAACAAGTTCACCACAATGTGGGAATCAAACTCACATATGATCCTTTGCCACCCCAATTGACTTCCACGCTCGAGAGCCGATAAAATGGCCTGAGCCTCCATTAAATTATTAGTATGAAGACCCTTATAAACAAAGAGGATAAACTAAACATCACCAGAGCTGTCCTGACCAAAAACCCCAATTCCAACATGACTCGGGTTTCCTCGAGAAGAGCCATCCGTGTTGATTTTTAAGACTCCTTGAGGTGGATGAGACCACCTCCCCTCCATATTTACCATTGGGGTAGGATGTCTACATCTATTACGCATGAGTTATTGTTGAGAAGGAAGATGAAGACGATTACAACAACCAACATCATAAGGAGCCACATAAGCAGTCAGATCACACTTAGCCGCAACAGTCTCTCCCACATAATGCAGAATTTTCCACCACAAGCAGGGGGCCACCAACATCACATCCTGAAAAATTCTACAATTCCTCTCCAACCAAAGGTTCCAGATAATAAAGGATGGGCCAAGATCCCAAGCAACTTGAAGAAAGGAAGTAGAAACAAGGGCCCTGCCCCACCGATCCACAAACTCAGCCAACGAAGAAACATGCCAGCAGTGCGTATTCCACACCCTCCACCAAAAATGCCAAATCTCCATAGCATAGGAACATTGGAAGAAGAGATGAGAGATACTCTCCTCACAGTTACGACACAAAACACACATTGGAGGGCCTTGGAAAAGACGCTTACATAAATTATCCCAAGTAAGACACCTATTTTGAGCAACTAACCACATGAAAAAATTACACTGGGGCCATGACAACTTGTGCCAAACTTGCTTTCACCAAGGGACCTCAATATCTCCAAATAGCTACCTACCAAGTTGCTTATAACAAGTAGACACAAAGTACTTCCCAAACAAATCATAACCATCCCAAGCCAAGATATCAGGTCCCCTCAAAGAATTACAAGCACGAGAAGCCAGAAGCTGAGCTAGCTCATGCCTATCCTCCTCTGATCCCCCAGGTGACCACTCAGAAGGATGCTTCCAACATAAGCTTACAACCAATCCACAATGTTGTGCAACCTTATAATGCTCAACAGTATCCCAACTAGCCACAGTAAAAACATCAGAAAGAGACTGGAGGTGAGGAGAAGTAGAGAGAATAGGTGGGTGACCATCCCAAGAATCTAACCAAAAAAGAGCCTGTGACCCCGAATGACAAATCCAAAAAAGCGTCCACTTAATCAAATTTTCCCCCACTTTTAAAGTCTACCAAATCATAGAACCACTCCCCTCCAGAGGATAGCGAGGAACCTCAAAAGAATCAACACCCCTAAGATATTTATGATTGAGAATATGGGCCCATAACTGGTGTTGATTGGTACACCAATGCCAATAGAGCTTAGCAGCAAGAACTTGCCCATTTATAATAACAGAACGTAAACCAAGGCCACCCTCCTGCTTTGGTCTACACACAGATTCCCACTTAACAAGGCTCCACTTAGTAGATAGCAAGTTACCACTCCAAAGAAATTGACGTGAGAGAGCATCAAATTCCCTAAGAAAATACATAGGAGCCGCTTGAACAAAGCATCTGTAGATGGGCAGGGCCTAGATAACTGACTTGAGAAGAGTCACTCTAGCAGCTGTAGACAACCACCGATGAGTCCAATGAGTTACCTTCCATCTCAGCTTATCAAGCAACATTTGCCATGAGGACCTAGGCTGACAACCAACAACAAGAGGAATACCCAAATAGACAAAGGGAAGAGACCCAATTTGAAACCACAAAATAGCAACAACTTGCCATTGAATAGCCCAAGGAGTATTAAAGAAGAAAATAGAAGACTTCTGTTCATTGAATTTTTGACCCGAAGCAGCAAGATGGATATCCAAAGCTTTCCTAAAGGATTCAACTTCTCAAATGTGAGCCAACCCCATAAGAGAGGTGTCATCCACAAACTGGAGATGAGAAAGCGTTGGCAGACCCAAATGCCACTGCCAACCATGAATCAAGCCCTGAGAAACCTGAAACTTAAGAAACCGACCCAGCCCCTCCGCCATTATAATAAATAGATAAGGAGAGAGCGGGTCCCCCTAACGAAGGCCCCTGGTAGCACCAAAAAGGTCTGAAGGTTCACCATTCACAATAACGAAAAATGAGGAAGAAGTTACACAACTCAAAGTCCAACTCACCCAATTAGAAGAAAAGCCAAACACCAACATAATCTTATGTAGAAAACTCCATTTAACTCTGTTATAAGCTTTGGCCATATCCAACTTGATGAACATAGATCTATCTTTAGAGGTCGCCATAGAATGAATGACCTCAGAGGCTACCACCACCCCATCTAGAATTTGATGACCCGCCACAAAGCCTCCTTGCTCCTCAAAAATGACAACAGGTAGACAAGGTTTAAGCCTCTCAACAATCAATTTTGTAATATCTTATACACCACATTACAAAGTGCAATAGGTCTAAAGAATTCAAGCCTCTCAACACCTTCCTTTTTAGGGATGAGAACCAAAAAATTAACATTTGAGGCTCGAAGCATCTGCTTACTATGAAGAGACTCCCAGACAACCTCCAACAAATTTAGCTTCACAATATCCCAAAATTCCTGGAAGAATTCAATTGGGAAACCATCAGGTCCAGGAGCTTTCCCCTTATTTATCCCAAACACAACCTCCTCCACTTCAGATAGAGTAATCAGACGAGTAAGAGAAGCATTCAAATCATTAGAGATCACAGAAGGAATGCAAGCAAGGACCATATTCTCATCAACCTCAGTAGGCAGTGAATCCTTAGTAAACAGAGTAGAGTAAAACTGGCGAGCCTCTATAGACAAAGCCCGTTGAAAAGTAATCAAAAGACCCTCAGCATTAACAAGAGAAGAGATATAACACTTATTCTGACGAGCTTGCACAAAATGATGGAAGAAAGCACTATTCCTATCCCCCTCTTGAAGCTAGTCAATCCTATCCTTTTGTTTCCAGAAAATCTCCTCACAAAGCTCCCACTCCACCAATTTCAAAGCCTAGGACTCAACATGTCCAAGAGCCTCCGAAAATCCCAAATCTTGAAGTTGGCGAGTAATAACAGCAAGACGATCCTCCACTTCCCTTTTCTTGGCCCGAAGATTGCCGAAACATGACCTATGCCATCGCTTAAGATGATACTTGACATATTGCAGCTTCTTAACAAGAGAATACATAGTTGTACCATACGTAGGGGATCCATCTCGCCACCATTGAGCAACAAGATAATACAAGGATGAATCTCGAAGCCACATATAAGCTGAAATTTGAAAGGAGGACTCTTTGGAGAAGGGAAATAAGCATAACACTTAATTGGCCAATGATCAGAGCCGCACCAGTCAAGAATCTCAGAGCATGTGAGCATGCTATCACCCACCCGAAAACTAGAAACAAGAAATCTATCCAACCACTCAGATATATCTTCTAACCCACTTCATCTATTATTCCATTAGAGGGTTTGACATCAACAAGAGCAAGAGAATCCACATTTTCCTGAAAAAGATTTGAAGCAGGACCAAGCCTAGGCAACCTCCCTCTTTTCTCTTCCAAACACAACATAGAATTGAAATCGCCAACTAAGATCCAAGGAAGATAGGGAGCACAAGACCTAACATACCTGATATGGGCCCAAAGCTGGATTTTACCATGGATGTCGATTGGTGCATAAACATTATTGAACAAAATAGTCTCACCAGATTCCAAAACTGAAGCCACCACAAAAATAGAGGAATGGATAAAAATCCACCAGCGAGGAACAATCTTACGTGGATCCCAAAAAAGAACCAGACCTCCAGAGTTACCCCTAGAACCAATACATTGACACTGACCAAAAAACCAAATACGAGGAGCATACTGAAGCATAAAGTCCACCAGAAGCTTGGTCTCCTGAACACAAAAGATATCTGGAGAATGAACCACAGTCAAATCTTGAATAGCCTTTTGATGGGGGGTGCTATTCAACCCCCTTGCATTCCATGAAAGAATAATCATGAGGAAGGTTGAGAGAAGTGGGCATCAATGGGCTTAACAGACCCAAATTCCACCAACAAATCCCCAATAGATTTAATCTTGTCCACATCTTTCTTACAACCAACTTTGGAGGAATTTTCAAAATGACCCTTCTTAAGAGGGCATTGCAGCACCCCCAGACCAGGAGACGATCCCTAACCTTTACCTGAAGACAACACCTCCTTAGCTAAATCCGCTAATACAATATCATCTTGCAAACCTATAGAGGCATCTAAAAGCTCAGACTTCCCCTGCTCCAAAGCCAGAGAATTATCCTTAACAACAATTGCCTACTCCAGCCCCATATCCATACTAGTGGCCCTAGAAGAAATATCAATAGGAATCCCCTCCTCCAAGGCCTAATTATCCAATATCTCAAAATGATTGAATCCCTGATCACTCTATCTATCCTTATAGGTCTGCTTTTGACCCCTCCCTTTAGCCTTCGACTTAACAGGAATGAAGCCATCCTTATCGGGCCCACCCTCAGCCACATGTGCCTTACCTTTATCCCCCTTCTCCACCAAAGGTCCTAATGAAGGAGGAGAAGAAACCCCAGCCACTCTGGGTGCCCGAGGACATTGGCATTGAAGGTGTCCATACTCATGACAAAAACGACATCGAAAAGGAAGGGACTCATAATCTAACTGTTGAACCCACAAAGTAGAGCCCAGACAAATTTTCACAGAATCTGAAAATGGATTGTTTAAATCAATTTCAACACAAATACGAGCAAAAGAAAATACCTTTTTATCCAAAGTATTATGAGCAATGGCAACTGACTTCCCCAACAAAGCAACAATTCTATGCAAAAAATCTTCCCTCCAAAATTCCAACGAAAGCAATGGCAGACAAACCCACACAGGAACCCGTGAAGGCAGATCCTCTGCCGCATTAAATCCTCCATGCTAGGGCTTCATGAATAAGCCAGCATGATTGTAAAAATATGGCCCCCCCTCAAAAACTCAATTTTGATATGAAATGCAAGAAAAATCAACCATGAAATAGCCATTCACAGCCACCAAACTATCAAAATCACCCTCAACCTACCAAGATCGACGCATCTAGGATTCCAAAGCTGAGAGAGGGACACGAATACCTAGGAACTTATAAATCAGAACATGCTGGCTCCAGTAAGATATGTCCTCTTGTATCGATTCATGAGAGATAACTAGGATTGGACGATCTTGACTCCGCGACAAACAACCATTCACTTTCTTGAGCTTAGAGCTGTCCCCTACAAAAGAGGAATCTAAAAACCGTGCATGCAAATCAGTAGAGAAACCTTGAGAAGACTTCTCACCAGCAAGCACCAAGCTTTTTGAAGCCCCTGCCATTCCACCACACCCAACACCCAACACAAAATTCATCCACCACCAAACCCCACACACTGCCCTACCACCGCTTCAAATCCTCCTTGCCTCCTTCTCCAACTCACTTCCACCCAATGCCAACCCCCACTAAATCTTGCATCAATCTTGTAGCAAGAAAAAATAGCAAAGAAGAAAAACAAAAACCTTTCCCCGCAAACAACAAACGCCCCAACCCACAAATAATTTTAATTATTATTTGAATGTGTAAGATTGAATTTATTAAATAAATAAAATATATGATTTTATTTATTTTTGAAGAAGATAATATTTGAGAAATAAATTAAATAATTAAAAACAATTATTTAATTTAGGAAGTGAGAATTTGCATGAGTATTTAATAATTAAATAAATTTAATTATTATTAATTTTTTTGGTTGATAATAGAGTTACTTTTATTAATAAAAAAACCATATTACATATCATTTTGCATTACAACATCATTTAAAAGCCCTTTTTCAACATTACAAATCTCCCGTATCAACTCCCCTAGCCTTGCCTCCTATTCATACAATAATCAACTCAAACAAAATATCATTACAACGATAAAAGCTCCACTAGCAATCCCTGAAAAAACTAGCCTAAATATCATCAACCCCATAAAGAAACCCATTAACAGGTCAAAGGATTGGAGCACTACTTGGTCTTCCCTTCATCTGAGACTGAAGGACCATTGCAAAAGATTTCTTCTCACCTTTCTTTGATTTCTTTCCCTTCACCATTTTCCAGCCATCTTCCACCCTTGTAGCCTCCTTCTGCCATTTCAATGTTTTGTCCTGAGGACTCTTTAAAGCTTCATTCAAAAAGACAATTACTTGTTGACTCTGTGCATCTACCTTACATTTCCTAGTTTCTTTCTTGTGCAACCTCACCCCACCTTTTTTCTCCTGACACTCTAGTGTTGCTGCCCCATTTTTGGACTCCTTTTCACCTCCATTTAGGCTAGCATTGTCACTGTTTACAGCAAGACTTCCTCACTATACCGGGGCCTCACTAGTTTGTTGATGTTCCTCCCTTGTAGCATCATTTACCCAAGCCTCCCCTTCTTGGCCCAGGACCCCAAGTACCTTACCCTCCTCTTCCTTGCCTTTCACCTGAGGGCTTGCCTGCTTCCCCTTCTCTTTCTCCACTATGTAATGCTGAGGCGCAACGTCTTTCCACCAAGAAGTAGATTTATTTGTTCTATTTTTGGCATATTGAGCAGCCAAATGCCCTGTTTTATAACAAATTCTACACCTAAAGGGTACCCCCTCATAATCCAAGGGTTGCATCCAGCATCCTTTCGAAGTTTTTAACCGGACTTCTTCCAAAAGCTCCCTAGACACATCCATTTCCACCAAAATTCAAGCAAAGGTCAAATGTAGAAGGTTTGAGGACCCCTCATCCACCATTAAAAATCTTCCTAAAGAGTTCCCTATAGCCTCTAGTCATGAATCAAACCCAAATTGTAATGGAAGGTTAGGAAGTCTTACCCATAGAGGAACTCGCTCAAACACTTTTGTAGCTAGGTTAAAGGATGTAAGCCATGACTTTAGCAACAAAGTATATTTTTCTTCACAATCCCAGTGATAATCACAAAGGATCTTGTTTCTTTCTTGCTCTTTTTCAAAAACAACAATGAAGAAACCTTTAGCCATGGGATAGATTTGAACATACCCTTCCAAAATAGGCTTCCATTGGTTGGAAATCCACTGATGGAGATTAGGCAAGCTTGGCCAAAATCCCCTAAATCTCCCAATCAGGCCCAACCCAAAAAAAAATCTCATTAAAAGTCACCTCTTGTTCAAGCTCGTCATCTAGCTCCACTGTGATTGCTTTGGATGAAGAAGGAAAGATAGAATCCCCTCCTCCCCTTCTTGTTGTTTCTTTTTTTGAAAGCTTCAACTTCTAAGAGGGTCCTGTTTGATTCCCCCCAGTCTCGAGCATCTTGGACCCCTCAGCTCCAATGCCCCCTGTGCTGTGAACAATCGGTTGTCCATTCCTCTGGTCTCGCTGTGTAGATCGGTCTCCACCATTCAACCTAGATCCATCACCATTGTGGCTAGAAATCTATGCATCATTCACTATTCGGTTGCCTTGGTCATTGTTCTTGCTATTACAAACTTCATTTAGCCGTAAACCACGAGATTTCTCCTAAGAATCCTTTCCCAACCTCAACCCAGAGAAAACCCTAGCTTCCGCAGACTCCCGCATATGACTATTAGCTTCCATCACTTGAATTAAATAAATTTAATTATTATTTATATGTACAAGATTGAATTAATTAAATAAATACATTATAAATGATTTATTTTTAGAAGAAGATAATGTTGAGGAATTAAATTAAATAATTAAAATAATTAAGAAGTGGGAATTAATTAAATAATAAATTATTTAATCTTGAAGATAAGAACTAGATAAGGAATTTGCATGAGTATTTAATAATTTAAATAAATTTAATTATTATTTACATTTGCAAGATTGAAACCCCCACACAACTTTCATTACATTTCATTCAACACCCCAATTTATTTATTTTAAAAGAAGATAATGTTGAGAATTAAATTAAATAATTAAAACAATTACTTAATTTAAGAAGTGAGAATTAATTAAATAATAAATTATTTAATTTTTGGAGATAATAAATAGATAATATTTAATTAATCTTGGAAATAAAAGAATAATTAGTAATTTAATTAAAAAACTAAATTATTGATCATTAATTTAATCATTTAGTCAATATCAGGTGTCTATGGTCCTAATTATAGTCATGTCCTAATAAATAGATTAAAAGGTACTAGAACAAGATCAAATACATTCAAGTATTCATGTAATGACTTTTAATGTTAAAATGTACTATTAACTTGATCATAAATGTTTCTTTCCATGTTCTTTGCTATTTACTTGTTTATTGTTTTTTTCTCTTATTTCCAAGATTAAATAAATGTGAAAAGAAGATTAAATAAGGTATTTAATAAAAAGCTAAAGCTATTATTACAAGCATTCTATAATACTAATTTTAGAATGTATTTCTTAAGTAGTTTGAATCCTCATCCAAATCAAAATGTAGTGAGAAAATTAGTTGAAATGAAAAGTATACAAGTGAATTTGTATTTGAAAATAATAATTAAAAAGCACGGGTTGCATGTGAAAAAACAATGGAAGATTTAGTAATAAGAATTAAAATGTAGTTAAATAGAAGTTTCCATATTATATTGATCAATTAATAGAAAGTTTCCAAATTTGAAACTAAATAATAAAATGAAAGGATTTATATCTATTTATTTATTATTAGAGGATAGAAAGTTAACCACCATTATTTAACTCTTAGAGTCTTGAATTAATGAAAAAGAAGGACTGAAATTGTAAAAAAGTATAAGTTCTATTTGTTGTTAAATAATATATTCCCTTTTAAATAAAGTCATGCTTAATAAACATGACATTAGTAAAGAAAAGGGGAGAGATCTAAATTATTGTCATGGATGTTGTTAGATGATCTAAGTATGAGTTTAACCAATAATGGGTAATCCATTTAATCATTTAATCATTGAAACTTGACACTACTTGTTTATTTAGTTAACTTTAAGTCAAAATATGGTTACTTGAAAAGATTGAATAAGTACTTTAGTTGTCATAATTCATTCAATGATATTGTGTAACTATTTTGTCGACATTATAATAGTTTTGTTTCGTAGAAGAGTTGAGTTGGAATTAAATTGTTATTTTTGTAAAAATTACCCTAGAACATATTTCGTTTCATAATGTTCTTTATTTTGAACTATTTGTTTTGTGATTATTAATAATGCTAGTAGGTGGGCGGGTGCATGAAGTTGGTCGCACTTTTGTGGCCAAATGGGAATTTTTTTTTGAAAAGAGATAACTCGAGCGTGTTATAATGCACTCACATTATGTGATTTTAAAAGCAAAAAAAAAAGTGAAATTTGTATCATTTTATTTTTACCGTTTCTCAGCTCTGCCCGCAGCCAAAAACCTTCACTTTCACGCTCGCATTCTAGGAGGAAGGATTTCTACAAATTTCATCAACAAGAGTTGGATTTTCTTTGCAAATATGGTGCAATGACGACGAAGAGATGCGGGAGGTAAGTATTGTTTGCTATTTGTTTTGAATTTGTTAGTTTGAAATTGATTGTTTGTTTTAGGTTAGATTTGATTTTTTTTTTAAATTTGTAGGAAATCTTGCAAATCCTCAATGAGAAGAGGAGGAAAATCCTCAATAGAAAAATCCTCAACAAAATCAACCTCAACAACAAAATCAACCTCCCCCACCATTCTCTCAATACCCTCCTGACACTCAAGAAAATTTGAGGAGTGAAATTGAGAACAATAGAAAACAACTTGAGGATCTTATCAGTAGGTTGAGTGATCCAAATGCTTCAACCACATAAAGAATGCTTCTAGAAAATTCATTGAAAGATATGTTAAAAAATGTAGATGCAATCACCCAACAAATATCTAGATGGCAAGATAGGAGGCAGACAGCCAGGGCATATTATGCAGACAAATTATCATATAAACAAGTAAAAGATTTAAAAATTACTAAAGGTGATTTGTGCTCTCTATTCACTGACCCTAAAACAAATCAAAATCTTACCCTCAATGCAAAGAGGTTTCCTATTCATTGGTGCCACCACCAAGAGATTAAGAACCATTTTTATGAAAGATGGTATATGGTCTTTGATTACCCATGCAATAATTGTGAAGTCCCCCAATATTTTCTTAGGAAACTATACAATGAGTTTGTATTGAACCAAATCCCAAATTATTTTGATATGAGGGAGTTCTAGGGGAGAGGTGGGGGTCAGTTCAGGATAGGCCCGGTGCACAGTCAGATCCTACACCGCAAGGGAGACGACCTCTCGCTAGGCCGCCTCGTGAGCAGATTGTGATCCTGCCATTGTGAAGGAGAGTGCCGACATAGAGACATTGTAGGCGATCACAACTTTGAACCAGTGTCATCCATCACACTAGCCCTATTTGGTAATAACACCATCCAAGGGAGTCTTCTCGTGTGGTGGCCTTTGAACCCATGTGTGTCAATCTTGCATTAATTTGTTCTGTGATGACCCCACTGCACTAAGAGGGTTCTACTTAGATCCATATGCGCCACGCACTCCAATCTATATGCACCACGGATGGAGAGGACTACGACATTCTACATGATGCATATGGTATTGACAGTTAAGTAAAATTGAACATGTTCATTGAATTTAGTTTATTAAATTTTGATTGTGAAATGCAAGATTAACTAATTTAGTTTTATTATCTTAATAAAATTGCAGGGTCACAAGTAGAGATCGATACACCTCACCATCCACTCTCCCCTTATTTTTGTAGTACACCTATCAAGGTATGTAACTAGTAAACAATTATAAATTTATTATATGTTAATAGCATTGTTTTACGAATGGTATTTTAATATGTGATTTTGGATGTCGAACAGGGTAATGTTGGAGGTTTCAAGGAAACACCTCTTAGTGCCAATAGATTTGATCAAACGTTCATGAAGGTATTATAGAATAAAGAGAACTTAACTAATGAATTCTAAGTTTAGTAGATTTTTGTAGTTTATATTCATATTGTTGGTTATGTTAGATTACACATCATTCAAACTCAGCATTACTTCAAATTCAATAATCAATAATCGAATATATAGTTTAATACTGTACCAAAAATTCCTGTCGTATTAGATCTCATATGTTATAAGTCATCACATGGATCACTATTGTAACTTTTTTGTGATTGAATAATTTGTTGTTTTATTTTCAGATGTTGGTGATAGAAACACTGCCAAACATTACAAGGGCAATGGATATTGGTGTTTCCTCCGCTATATAATCCTCGATGGCTTTGATAGGGGAGGTATGAGGAAAATTACTAAATTTCAATTTACATTCATTGTTATAGATGAACTAGTTCTAGTGAAAAATCAAACCATTATTGATTCGTAGTTTAATTCCTATTTGGATGGTTTATACAGGGTTTGAGCATGCCTGAGCATCAGCATGCAAATATTTCCATCGAGGAGAGTGATCGTGAGATGGCTGTAAGTGATTATTTTGTTAAATATATTAATTTTTATAATGTAATTTCTATATATTAATGTTCTTACTTCTTATTGTACTAAAACTTCACTAGGAGGAGTATGTGACTACTCCCTGAGTACAAAGAAATGGGTGACAAACCATCTAGCCAATGACAGCCACAAAGGAAAGAAAATTGTATTTAAACTTTAGCATGATAGAAATGAATTTTGAATGCAAGAGTTCTTTGTTGTATGCCCATACCAGCCACATTTTGTATTGATATATTTGATACTTGTATGCCCATATACATTCCCTCGTAGTTCATGGCTATTTCCTTTTGTAACTATATTTTATACTATATTGGACATATATATTGATGTATGCGACATTATTATTTGCTTTTAATACAAATATTTTTATCGATGTTGTCCATTTGCATTTATAAATTCATGGTTCACTAGATATGAGTTACTGCAGACCGCTGTATTTCACAACTTACGCACATATACTTTTTGACTTACATGGAACATCGAAAAGTGTGAAAATTTCTGTGTGTGGAAGTCAAACATAAGCCAATTTTGCAATTCTCGTTCTTGCATACTCGATCTTATGGACTTATTCCTTCCTAGCACATATTGTGAATATTTCTCATTTGGTGCAGAAGACAGATCCCTCATTTTTGAACCACTCATAGCAAAGAGATTCACAATAAGACTTTAGCATTGGAACACTACTCCATACTTTGTCTAGACCATAAAGGATTGAAAATTCTTAATTTGATGCAATGATAGTCTTGGATGAGAATTTATATAACCATGCCTATTTTGAAACTTCGCATCTAATACTGCATCAACAAGAACTTAAGAAGTGTTGCATAAGAGTGTTAGGTTTGATAGGCCTTCTCTTCCCTAAGGGAGGAGAGCCCGCATCTTGAATTTTGAACAAAATTTTAAGAAGCAAACATTTTATCTAAAAGCTTCAAACCTAGAAGACATATTTGGCTAAGTCTATCTTGAAAATTATCAATGCGTTCAAACTCTAAAGGAGATTCTCCCTAAAAAGAAAACTTTACCCTTTTTCCCAAGGAAAGAAATTGCAATGTAAGTTGCATGATTTATCTTATTTATTTCTCATAGTTCCTGGTCAATCATTCATGGCTTAGGATAGTTCCGTTCCAAGGAAAGGACACCCAAAAAATCACTAAGATTCTTCTACGATCTGCAAGAAAAAGGTTTTGGCTCTTTCACAATGTAAATAATTATGTAAAACTGTTTTCTTGTTTGCCTTCCAGACAGAAAAATGTTCACACTTTTCAGATTGATCAATGATCAATAATGGCTGATTGTAAACACTTGGCATTTTTATGTTTGAACTTTAATTTATAATTTTGTATCATGACATTCGAGTATCACTAATATTTTAATATTTGACTATGAAAGTGGTGGTGTATTTTTGCTATGTTATTTGACTATTAATATGGTGGTGTATTTTGAACTTGAGTACTGCTGCAAATATGTATATATTTCTGATATTTATATTTTTTTGTATTACTGAACCCAAAACGAACCCAACCCCAAAACCGAACTGGTAACTTAGTAAAAAATAGATTTTTGTAGTTTATATTCATAACGTTGATTACATTTCATTGCACATCTTTCAAACTCAAAGCATTGCTTCACATTTCATAACTAATAACTAGATGCTAATAGATGACAAAATTTCAATTACAATATAGTATTTACAAAGTTAACCTAAGCAATTATGCAATTACTTCACATTGCATAAGTAATAACTAGGAGCAACTGCCAATTGCATTTGGTTGTCATGGCATTCTATGAGACCACATTTCTTTGAGGCATTTTTTCAAGCAGTTCACTGCCTTGTCTATACTACCACATTTTTCATACATGTCTACCAAAGCATTTTGTCAAATAGTTCAAGTGTTGCCTTGTTGCTATGGATGAAGACCTAAAACAAGTGCTTTCAAACAAGCTATGGATGCTTGGAAAAAATCTATCAAAAGCATAATAGTAAGCAATATCATAGACAAGGTAGTGAACTCTTTGAAAAAATGCCTCAAAGAAATGAGGTATCATGACCTGATGAAATGTCACATGACAATCAAATGGTTTTGATTTTCATGGCATTCCATCACCATGAGACCTCATTTCTTTGAGGCATTTTTTCAAAGAGTTCATTGCCTTGTCTATGCTAACACATTTTTCATACATGTCTATCAAAGCATTTTATCAAACAGTTCATTGCCTTGTTGCTATGGCTAAAAAGCCTAAAACAGTGCTTTGAACAAGCTATGGATGCTTAGAAAAAATCTATCATAGCATAATAGTAGTGTAATAGCATAGAAAAAGGAATGAAATGTTTGAAAAAATGCCTCAAAGAAATGTGGTCCATGGTGATGGAATGCCATGACAAGAAAATTGTTGGATTGTCATGGCATTCCATCACCATGAGACCACATTTCTTTGAGGCATTTTTACAAACAGTTTGATGCCTTGTCTATACTACATTTATCATACATGTTTACCAAAGCATTTTATTTATCAAACGTTGTTTCCTTTGTTGCTATGGCTAAAAGCCTAAAATAGGTGCTTCCAAAAAGCATATGGATGCTTGGAAAAAATCTATCAAAGCTTACTAATCAATAGCATAGAAAGGCAACAAACGTTTGAAAAAGCCTCAAAGAAATGTGTCTCAATGGTGATGGAATGCCATGACAATCCATAGCAATTTTCTTGTCATGGAATTCGTCATGCCATTCCATCACCATGAAACCACATTTCTTTGAGGCATTTTTTCAAAGAGTTCACTGCCTTGTCTATGCTAACACATTTTTCATACATGTCTATCAAAGCATTTTATCAAACAGTTCATTGCCTTTTTGCTATGGCTAAAAGCCTAAAATAGGTGCTTTCAAACAAGCTATGGATGCTTGGAAAAAATCTATCAAAGCATAATAGGAAGCAACAAGCTGATGCAATACAAAGATTTCAAAACCACTCAACAACTCAGGGGACTATTGTCCCAAACTCATCTTGGAGAAGATCAAACAAAATTTCAACATTTCATCAGAAATATATTTTCATCCACTCAAATTCTCTTATCATTTATCATTCATCCTTCCATAAATATGTATTCCAATTGAATCATTCAAAGTAAAAAACCATTTTAGAAAACTTTGATTCAATCAATTAGATCAACATGCATTTCAAAAACACCATTTTCAACAAGGCACTCTTCCATTCAATCCATTCATTCAACTTGTCCCAAATAGTCAATCCATCATTACAACTGGATTTCAGAATTTTTCTAGACCATCAAGCATTGTGAACATCATTATTACAACTGATACAAATCAGGAACTTGCTCTCTTAACTTTGTTCTGACTGAACTTACAATTTCATGTATTATTTTACACCAAGTCTCCTCACTGTCCAACTGTCAAAACAACATATCTCACTTCTAAACCCTGTCCAAGACTCCATACATCCCTGACACCATCATTTAGACAACATTATACCAAAATCAACTCACCGATCACTATTAGGTCAGATTTCTATTCTCTGAGCAGTCAAGGCACTACTTCTCAATGAGACATTCATGCCCTAAATCGGGTAAACCAAACACACTAGTTTCAAAACCCAAGATACAAAACACTTTTAGAGACCTCTTAATGCCCATGTCCTCATATCAAAAACTTAGAATAACTTATATTGAAGAAATAAGCAATTTTTAGTCTGAACGCTATAAAACGGGCTACTAAAATAGGCCTGATTTTCAAAGTAGACCCCCTTCAAACATTCCAAAAACACTTAAAACCTTAAAAAAGTTATTAGAAATAACACAAAACTCCCAATTTATCCATTTTCAGGGATTAAAAAACTCCTTTTGACAGTATATTGACAAACCCTTGTTTATAGGGTGAAAATTTCAAAAATCAATGAGGGTTTCCTGTATAGGCTACATGAAAACCTCAAAACCTCTAGCCAACCATTGGAACATGTCAAAATACATCTGAAAAGGCATTTGGAAACATCTTCTAACCCATGCACTTTTTCTTTCTCCACTGTCATGCTGGAAACTGTTCATTTTGACTGGAAAACTCAGAATTTCCTATGTAGCAGCAACTCCTTCAAGGTATTCTTGATTTTTCCTCCACTCAAAAAAATAAAAACATAACAAATAACCTATCCCTAACCTACTCCACCAATCTACCTGACCTACATTGGTGGAGTAGTGTGGAAATGCCTTATAAGACTCTCAAAACTCAATGCACAGGATTTCAGACCGAGCCATAAGAAGAATGCTCAAAGAAACATTAAATTTATTGGATTCCTTCCCAAATGGATGAAAACAAATGGTGATTCCCCAACCTACTGGAAACAATCTAAATTTGAACCCTAAACTCTTGCATAGTCCATACAAGTTAAGAAACAACTGAAAAACACATAAAATAAGCTAAAACATGGAACTCTTTGTTAATTTAATTCTTCCAGAATACAATGATCTCTTTGCTCGGCCTTTACAGCGATTTTAAAGAAGTTTCCAACCATCAACTATGTCTTCATCTTCCTTGAACGACCTATGACTCGTCCTCTTCCTTAATTTTCTTGATTTTCTTGTTTTGTCTCTTCACATTCCTTCTTTTTCTCTCTTTTACATATTTAGCATTTTGACAATATTACACTTTGTGCTTTTTCATGCCTTGATTACATTTAATTTTGGCATTACATGGACTTAAATATATTTTTGACAACTTAGCCTTTTGAAGGCATTGCATGACCTAGGTGCTCCTGCACCACAAGCTATGGTCTCATGGTTTTTTTTCACATCAACATGATTTGATTCACGTGAAAATCAACGTGAACCATATTTTGTATTATGGAGCTATATTAAGCTGCCACTTCGAAAACCAATGTAACAATGATACAAAATAATGTTTGAGACTACAAGAAGGCATCAAAATGGCTAGTGTACTAAACAAATTCTTATGATTTACTGAATAATGTTGATAACTCTACTCAGTTGGCTTCTTTTTTCAAAATCATACAAAGTGAACCCTAGCATCAATAGACTCTATATATCAAGCTACCACAATTCAAGTTACATCAGGCCCATATCACTGAGACACAACCTGAACAATAGGAGGAATGGCCTATTTCAACATACTATACTCAAACCCTTAAGGGATCGATTCAGTTGAATGTAGCTCAGAGCGATTCCACGTGTTTGGGTGCGAAAGAAGACCATGCCTACTCGGATGCATTGGAATAGTCCGTTTGGTCACATGAGTTGCATAACAAAAATTGCACCACCTTGCAACTTTCCACTGCTTGCATTTGACACTTTTTCCATCAACTGAAAACTAGACACCACGGGAAAACCACTCCTAGATTAAAAAAACCAAGAGAGGTTATTGTAGAGGGGTCCAACATGATCCCATAGGATCAGATGAGGAGTTTCTAAGCATCACGGTGTCCGAGTAACCTCATGTTGAAGTTTTCAGCCATTTTTCCTTTTAAACCCTTAAGGGATCGATCCGGTTGAACATAGCTCAGAGCGATTTTGCATGTTTGGGTGTGAAAGAGGACCATGCCTAGAATAAACATGTCTATTTGAACATGTTGGAATAGTCTATTTGGTCACACGAGTTGCAGAACGAAAATTGCACCACCTTGCAACTTTCCACTGCTTGCATTTGACACTTTTTCCATCAATTGAAAAGTGGACACCACGGGAAAACCACTCCGAGATAACAAAAAATGAGAGAGGTTATTGTAGAGGGGCCCAACAAGATCTCATAGGATTAGATGAGAATTTTATAAGCATCATGGTATTCGAGTAACCTCATGTTGAAGATTGCAGCCATTTTTCCCGTTGAACCTTTAAGGGATCGATCCAGTTGAACGTAGCTTAGAGTGATTCTGCGTGTTTGGGTGTGAAAGAGGACCATGACTAGCATAAAAATTCCTATTTGAATGCATTGGAATAGTCTATTTGGTCACACAAGTTGCAGAACGAAAATTGCACCACTTTGCAACTTTTCATTGCTTGCATTTGACACTTTTTCCATCAACTGAAAAATGGACACCACGGGAAAACCACTCTGAGATAATGAAAACTAAGAGAGGTTATTGTAGAGGGGCCAACATGATCTCATAGGATTAGATGAGAAGTTTATAAGCATCATGGTGTCCAACTAACCTCATGCTGAGGTTTGCAACCATTTTTCCCTTTGGACCCTTAAGGGATTAATCTAGTTGAACGTAGCTCGGAGTGATTCCACATGTTTGGGTGTGAAAATTGACCATTCCTAGTGTAAACATGCCTATTCAGACGCGTTGGAATAGTCTGTTTGGTCACACGAGTTGCAGAACGAAAATTGCACCACTTTGCAACTTTTCACTACTTCTATTTGACACTTTTTCCATCAACTGAAAACTGGACACTATGGGAAAACCACTTCGAGATAATGAAAAACCGAGAGAGGTTATTGTAGAGGGACCCAATGTGATCCCATAGGATCAGATGAGAAGTTTCTAAGCATCACGGTGTCCGAGTAACCTCATGCTAAATTTTGCAGCCATTTTGCCCTTTGGTCCCTTAAAGGATTGATTCGGTTGAACGTAGCTTAGAGAGATTTTGCGTGTTTGGGTGCAAAAGAGGACCATTCCTAGTATAAAAATTCATATTCAAACACATTGTAATAGTCTATTTGGTCACACGAGTTGCAGAACAAAAATTGCACCACTTTGCAACTTTCCATTGCTTCCATTTGACACTTTTTCCATCAACTAAAAACCGGACACTACGGGAAAACCACTCTGAGATAACAAAAACCAAGAGAGGTTATTGTAGAGGGGCCCAACACGATCCCATAGGATTAGACGAAATTTTTTTAAGTATCACAGTGTTCGAGTAACCTCATGTTGAAGTTTTTAGCCATTTTGCCCTTTGGACCCTTAAGGGATCAATCCAGTTGAATGTAGCTCAGAGTGATTCTGCATGTTTGGGTGCGAAAGAGGACCATTCCTAGCATAAAAATGCCTATTTCAACGCATTGGAATAGTCTGTTTGGTCACACAAGTTGCAGAACGAAAATTGCACCACCTTGCAACTTTCCACTGCTTGCATTTGACATTTTTTCCATCAACTAAAAACTGGGCACTACGGGAAAAACACTCTGAGATAATGAAAATCGAGAGAGGTTATTGTAGAGGGCCCCAACAAAATCTCATAGGATCAGATGAGAAGTTTCTAAGCATCACGGTGTCTGAGTAACCTCATGTTGAAGTTTGCAATCATTTTGCCCTTTGGTCCCTTAAGGGATTGATCTGGTTGAACGTAGCTCAAAGCGATTCTGTGTGTTTGGGTGTGAAAGAGGACCATTCTTAGCATGAAAATTCCTATTCAGATGCGTTGGAACAGTCTGTTTGGTCAGACGAGTTGGAGAACAAAAGTTGCACGACTTTGCAACTTTTCACAAGGCAAAAAGACACCTAACCTTTAAATCTTGCTTCCAAAATTTTACCAAACCTTGGTACACTTTATTCATCTTTATTTTGACATGAAAAAAGCTAAAACACCTTCTTACAACATTGTTTAATAAGATTTCACAATTGCTTGCACTAGAAGACCAAATTTGCTTGTAAGTGCTAAAACACTAAATCAAGTGTAACATGCAAACCATAATGAATCTTTACACGATAAATACATTTTAGGGTACCCATTTCGGCCATTAAAAATATATATCATTTTTAGATACAATTATTTTGGAACACATGCCTGCTGTCCCAACTTATTTGCTTCTAAAAAACCCCAAATAGGCCATTTTAACAAAGAAAGTAGTATTTAATCATCACCAAAATACCAACAAACCTCAAGCAGTCTTTTTCCATGTGTAAAAAATCTCAAATAAAAAAGTTTCAAGATGGAAAATGCCCAGCAATACACAAAATTTGTAAACCCTTGATTATAGGGTGAAAATCACAAAAATCAGTGAGGGTTTCAAGTATTTCACTCTAAGAAACCTCAAACACTCCGGCCAAAACTTGGATCATGCCTTATTATGTCTAAAAATGCTTTTATAATCATTTACCTAGACATGCATTCATTATTTCTTCCATACCTTGCATAAAACCTTCATTTTTGGATGAAAAACTCAGATTTTGGCTCTGTAGTAGCAACTCCACCTTTGCATTATTGACTTCCCTGCACAAAATGAATCAACCAAAACAATAAACTGTGCAAACAAGGGTTGGAATCTTTCAACAAACACATTTAGATTAGTCCCAAGTAATTTGCAAAACCCTAAGTATCTATCTTGACAATTATCTCCTTTCAACTAGGTCTACTCTAGTAGCCATGCAAACCATGTTTTTGGGCTTTATCACTTTAGCTTCCCAAATGAATTCTCAAATAAATGAATGTTTTTGAAGGCATGTCAACTGATGTAGAGTAGGGTGGAGGAATACAAAATCAAACTTAAGAACCAAGAAACAAACTCAAGTTCATATATCTAATCCAGCTTCCATAAGGTCATCACTATAGTCTTCCAATTCACCACTGAACAACTAAAAGACCAATTCCTTAAGGAGAATTGTAAAAAAAATCCATTGATCATCCAAATAACATTCATACTTCATCAAGAAGACAAATCCAAGCTTCCACCTAAGATTCATCTAACAAAGCTTAAAGAAACATCAAGGTATCATGCTCAAGGGCTACAAGAACTAGCTCAATTTTACAAACAAACCCACCTTTAAACTTCTTGTCATAACAAAATCTCCTAGACAATCATAAATTGTGCTTCAAAACCACAAATTTTCTAGTCAAATACTCCGTACAAGTCTGCTAACCTGCTGCTCCAACAAACCCTCATTTTCCCTCCTAAAATCTAAGGTTTCTCAAGATCTTCACTCAAACAGCCATAATTCACAAAACCAAAACATTAAACATGTTTCCCTAGGTCTACTCAGACCCTCCAACCCTTCCTAAACTCAATCCCAACACAAATCCATGAAAAGACAACTTGAAACCAACATTTTCTGCCTAGGCATCGTAAGAATTCAGACTTAAAGACTCCCCCTCGCCAATAAACTTCATTCCACACATAATATACATGCATGCAAGTCTTCCCACTGAGTCACATGGCTTTACAGTAGGTGGGAAGACAAAATTTACATTTTTTTAATCACAAAACAATGATAAATCTATTACACGGGCTGCTACAGAAAAATTAGTATTTCTCCCTCCAAAACAAATATTGGAAGCCCTAAATGGAAGAAAATGGAAGCTAATTCATAATACTACATGAAAACATGAATGAGAAATTCTTCTAAGAATGTACGGGTCCGTACAGGTGAAGGAAACTCTGAAAATACAATAAAATCAGGAAATACAATGAAAAATCAGAAATAAAGCATTGAAAACTCTGAATCAAACATTAACCAAAATTTCTATATTGAATAATTAGCCTTGAATAGACTTAAAGTAGAAATTACAATGTCTCTTGATCTTCCCCAACACATATGCTTTCCTTTTGAACTTCTGTCTTTTTGTCTTCCACTAAAATTGCTAATTTTGGCTTTTTGGTAGTTTTTACAACTTTTGCATTTTGCAATTTTTCAATATTTCTTATGCAACTCTTTAAAGACTCCTTCCTAAGACTCACATTACATGATAAATGGTCTGTAAAGCCCTTATTTAACACAGATAACCCTAAAACACTTAAATTACAAGGTTCACCACATGAATCCCCTTATTGATCAACTTCTTTACATCATGACTCAATTGACCTAATACATACAAAAATGGTATTGAATCCCTTATTAAATGAAATAGAATGACCTCAAACCATCTAAGAACACCCTAAATGATCAAATGACCAAATAATAGAAACCACAAGGGTTCGAGTGTTGAAAATATGGAGTTGGTGCTCCTACTTTGGATAGTATGATTGCCAACAACATACAACGTTCACAAGGCCTTTTTGAAGGCATATCAACCTCCTCAATTGACTACAACCACTTTTCAACTTCTTTTACAGGTGTGACCCTTCAACTTCTAAGTATTTGCAAAATGACAACTTTTGGTTTGACAACATTACATTGTTATGTGCAACTTTTGACATATTGATGTAAATGACTCCATATCTAAACTAGTGACCTTATGCTGGCCTCATGACATCATCTTGACCCATACATTACGAATTTACATATATTTTCATATTTAGGCCATTCAAGGCTTCATTACACCAAATTGACAACATGCTAACATGACATTGCAACCTCATATCCTACCAACCCAGATTGACTTAAAACACTTCCTAATGGTCCTTGTGACCTTATTACAACATTCTTCATGGACTACAAATCAAAATTTACCACTTGACCACCTTGTGGTCCTGATTGTCCTTGGTGCTCCTGCACCATAAACACCCTACTATAACCCTAGTCCACTAATCTATAAGCCTAATTCAGTGGAGTATGCTTTATTTCTTTACTTGACTCTTAAAACCTCAAATTGAAGGTTCCAAACTGAATTTCAGAAAATGTGCTCTAACAGTGGAAAAACTCAATGGATGTTCTTCTAGATGGACTCAAAAGAAACCTAATTGTCTGTATTATCTTAATCTACAAAGGACAAGGCCTAAATTTGCTGTACATGTGGTACAAAGCTAACAAAACTGAAAGAAAACATAGAAATTTATGAACATGGAAATTTTATTGCAAGATTTCATTCAAATTAGAATTGAGATTTGTCAAGATCATCAAAATAAGGATGTTGCATTTCTTTTTTGGCTGAGATTCTTTTTGATGGCTCAAAAATCAGCATTTTCTGCAAGGAGGGACCAATCAATTTTTACTAGTTTAGTTACAGATACGCAAAGGAAAAGAATAAAAAAGAAATAGCTCATCCAAAATAGATGGAAGGCACTTACAGATAGGAATGTAAGTCTCTCAACTTATTCAATCTTGGTCATACATCTTCACTAGGAGTTCCAAGATACCTATTGCACACAACACCTCTCATGAATAGAATTTCTTGAAATTCGAGATGCTCTTATAATGTCTACGTCATAGGTGGTCATGATAAGGTTAAATTCAAATGAATAACTTGAAATTTCCTCACCAAGCTTCGCACACACTTTTGTAATGGCTTAAAATCATAGTGAGATTTGTCAAGATCATCAAAATAAGGATGTTGCATTGCTTTTCTACTTGAGATTCTCTTGAATGGCTCATAAATCTGCATTTTATGCAAGGGGAAACCAATCAATGTTTTGCTAGTTACATACAGATACACAAAGTAAAATAAGATGATAGCATTGGCATCAACCAAATTGGCGTGGATACAAGTATAAATTAATAAGAACCATTGTGCATATACTTACAAATTAATCCAATGAACCATCTAGGTCTGCTCTACTCTTTATTGTGTCAAGTATTGCCTCATGGTCAGACTCACAGACCTTCCACAAGGTCTTATTCAAAGGTCTACCCCCATATTTGGTCAAACGAACATTGGATGCCACAACAAGGTTTGAGTAATGAAGAATCTTATGATGCGTGTCAAATTTCTCAAACAACCAATGTTTAACACTCTTATGTGGGTACCTTCACAGCCACGTTCCAGTAACAACAACTGAGCCTATAGGGTATTCAATATTTTCTCCATCTATAATTGGGGTTTCCAATTTCTTTTTTGCCTCAACACAATGACACAAGTAATATTTTGTACCCTCTTCGTTGTCTTCATCTGCAATAACTACATAAACATGCCTTACATTTATATGTGTGACATATCTCTTGAAATTAGTCAACATTATGAATAGAGTACAAAGTAAGATAACAATATGGAATTTCAAATACTAAGCAAGTAGATATATTACCTAGTTGAACTAGATCTTATACATGGTCAAAGTTGACTGATGATTCCATCTGTGCTAGTTCCAATGCCATCAGAGGGCGATACGTGTGAAGTGGGCTAAGATAACTTGTCAACCATTTGTCAACGAACTCCCCTGACTCACAATCATTCCAGGCTTGCATTGTACATGAAGAACAAAAGCATTCCATCTTACGTGTATCGATACTCCATGAACCTGCATTTGAGCTAAGGAAAGAGTGCAACTCACTTGATCCTGTTAGTGTACAAAAATCCTCATATGGTGCAATGTTAGTGTCATCCATCAACCAAAAAAATCTATGAACTGAAGACGTACCTTCATTACCTAGACCCATTGAAGCATTACACCACTTGACGATTGATCTTGCATCTTTCAACTGTGCACTATCTTTATACTTTAATTCTTCTTGTGCTAATGCTCTTTTCACACATGCTCCTGCACTGTCATGCTCCCCCTTTCCATGTTCGGCCTCACAAAAGTTCCACATATGTTGAACACGTGTAGTGAGATGCATCCTACACATCCAGTAGAACATGCGTGCGTTCTTGAACTGTGCTACATATTTATTTGACCATATTATATGTCGACTATATGATATGCCCCTCTGATCCAAATGAATGTAGAACATCTGGAAGCAACCTTGCACGAACTCTGGAGAATGCATGCGATCATCACTAATATAAAAGTGATACTCCCTCAATACCTTCCTTTGGTCCTCTATACTATCAACTGCATGAATGAATCCTATGTGCACAAATATCGAAACCTGTGTGGAGTTGTAATACTATGACTGTAGCTCACGTTGTGGCTATAGAGTGTAGTTCTCTACAAATTCAACCACTGATACTATGCTACCAAGTGGGAAGGTGTCCTTGCATAGCTTGAATTGTGTGTCCAACCATCGAGTTCTATGGGTATGCCTTGCATACTCATACAGTAGATTCTCACGAAACATGGACATAAAATGATACACTAGAATCTTCTCAACAACCAAATCACACCTTTTTGCTTGAGACCCATCTTTTGTAGTGTATGCCACTATTTTATACTTCCCAAAATCTACTAGTTTATGCCCCACCTCATCTGTGCTTTCCATATGTTGACATACTCGCATTCGTTGCAAGCCACCGCAACGCTCACATGAACCATCCAAGCATGTTCTCATGTAGAATATTTGGCCATCCTCTATTTGACATAAATTTTTTGATAAGAACTCTCTTGAAGATTTTGGTGGGGCTTTTATGCCACAATCCTGCAAAACATGATTAGTATCTAAACATATAGAACGATAAACATCATAATGGTTAGCAAATTCAATATGTAGTCTACAACAACAAGTAGTGCGTGTGTGATTTATCTTGACATAAAAAGGTTTAAGCATTTCAAAGAATCTTTAAGAAATACTAATTTGAGGATAAGCATTTTGAAATTTATAAAAAAATTGGGTTTGAGTCGTATCCAAAAAATGCTTTGGATGTGGCTCATGGTTTCGACTACCGATTATCCTTCTTATTACATCCCTTTGATTCAAAGATGGCCTTGTATTATTCTTCCAATAATCTTCAATTAGTGTTCTCAATGCTTCAACAATTTTTTTATCTTTGTGTGGCAGTCTCCCCAAGAATGCCCATAATTCATTTGAATCGGTGCCCTTAATTCTTTGCCGCCTTTGAACGGATTTTGATAAATTTTTTCTACTAATTCCCATTTGTTCACTTGTATTTTTAATGAGGCAAGATCTCTTTTTTGATAGCTTACCAAAGTCAATGTAATGACATGTCAGGTGACATTACTATCCTTTGAGTGTGAGGTCTTACCCACATTGTCATAAGCATCCATTAGATTCTTCACAATAGTGTTTTCACTTGATGCATTCGATGTTCTCAACCGAAGAGTCTTCATGATGTTTCTATACTTTAAACCCCACATAATTTGAACAAATAGTTGACATCTTGCGGTCTCATTTAGCCTTTCAAGAACATTTTCCAAATCTTATCAGCATATCTTCTACAAGTGCATTCTGGAATCTTACCTTCCATGTGTTGTAAAATATCCTCATCAATATTAATCAAAAACTTTGGCTTTCTACGCAAAATTCTAGGTGGTGTTATCTTAGGTACATACATATCAACATTAGCAATTTCAACAATATTGAATTGAGGTGGGCTAGATTGTGTACCTTCGATCGAGGGTGGAATAGAAGACATACCTTGAGGTTCACATGGGGATGATGGCATACCTTGTTCATTAACTCCGAGTGATGATGTACTCTCAACTTCAGATGTGGTGGATGGTGTCCAACCATACTCACTTGTGGTAGATGGTGTCCCTCCATATTTGCTTGTGCTTAATGGTGTCCCTTTGTATTCACTTGCGGTAGAGGGTGTGTCTCCAACTATGGTATCTGCATCTCCCCTAGCATGACTCTTTCACATTCGTGCCCTTTGTGCTGCCAATTTATTTCCTCTTTTTGACGGTTGAGGTTCCTCTACAACTGGATTGTTTTCATCAATCGTTCCCAATTTCTGCTTTTCACAATATTCCCTCATCCGTTTTTTCTCTTTATCTCTCAAGGCTTGGAGCTGATCATCTGTTAGTTTTTTCCTTTCAACAATTCGTTTCTTCGGCATGAAGAATAATTTTACCTGTGAAAAAAGTGCTAAGTTGTCAAATTAACTAATTGAAAGCTTTGGAAGCATACACAAAGAAAATCCATTGACAACGTAAGGTTGTAACATGACAAACTAGTGCAGGAGCACCTAGGTCATGAAATTCCTTCAAAAGGCTAATTTGTTCAATTTATAATGTTCAAGTAAATATGATGAGTGAAGGTCACGAAATGATGAATTTCAATGTATTTGCACCATGAAATAGGTCAATAGGTGATATTATTGAAAAGTTGCTTTTTATAACAAAAGTTATCAATTATTGTAAAAATGTAAAATTGCACAAAAGCAGGAAGGTGAAGAGTCTTTTTGTGGAAGGGCAAGGATGGGTTGATGAAGATGAAGAGGCAGTTATTTCAACTGATTTAGACACCTATTGACGTGTGTTTTGGCACAACAACAGTTAAACAGAATACTACTATTTTGTTTCTCCTGAAAGAGAAAATAACACATGGATATCTTAGCTCCCAAGGTCTTTATAGTTGGTTCTCAACTGTGCTGATGTCCCTCAGTGGTCAATGTAGCAGTAATGTTCAAGGGGCCTACTGGTGTGAGCTTCTGGATCGTTCTAAGATCAAGCATGAATTTAAACCTACTCTAACTGGGGTTTTTTTAAAGAAACATAAAAAGATAGGTCAGAGCTTTGGAACATAAAAGAATGACAATACTTCTAACTTAACCAGACTTGCTACCTTTCAAGTAGTTTGTTAACTAAAACTGCAGAATAAAGTAAACTTGTGATTGACACACAACCTCTTTCATTCACAGTGCTAATTCAAATAACAGATTTTAAGTTATCATTTAAACAAAACATAAAATAAGATTTCAATCCTTATTCTCAAATCAAATGATTAACTTAAAGCAAATATCACCCAGGAACACAATATGAAGTAGATTAAACTCTAATTGCTTCTACTATTAGTGAAAAAGATAAGCAATATTTACAAAACTGGCACAATCACCAGTGTACAGAGAATCTGTAATTCCAAATTGTTTCCAACTACACTAAGAGAACTTGGAAAATACATTACAGCCAATACTGAATCTTACTACTAGACAAGAAGAAAAAAGAAGCTCTTACTACTAAGAATCAAGATGCAACTCTATCTCCTTCTGTTAATTGACTAACTCCTAGATTTTCTTCTGACTATCTGTTCTAACACTGTATCTTCTATTTTCTCCCTTGGTTATCTCTACCTCTAACTGTCTAACCTTTACAAAGAGGCTAGAATGCCTTATATATACAGAGTGTACGAAAAGAATGCACTGTCCCCCTATATTAGGGTTCACAAAATATCTGCTACTTGGAGAGTCGGCTCTCAAATTTTTCTGAAGAGTCAATCCTGCATTTAATGTGTAGCCCTACTGTCCATGTTGATGACGGCTTGACCTCAGGATAGGCCTTAAGATATTTTGTAGCCGTAGCATTAACTCATCTATCTACGTGTCCATACTCAAACTCTTTCTGAAATATGTCTTGAAAGCTCCAAAGCATTTTGCCATTAATACCAATCTGCACCTTTGCCAATAGACCTCACAACTATCCTCCCTGAATTGAGGTTGCTTCTTTCCTTCTGCCTTCTTCATGCTCTGGACTTCTCCACGCGCTGACCATCTTCCAGAAGCATCACCGAGCCTCCCTATAGATTTGAACATTTCACCCAAGCCGATCCATCACCTTTGGATCTCAGAAGAAATCCATTTCGCTTCCATTATGTTGGTCTTCCCTCACGAGAATAGTTAATCAGTCAAACTGTCGCCAGTTAGTCCTCTTAGCCTCCTCTAATTGGTCAGACATATGCCACACGAGCTTCTTGGGTGGTCAAAGGTGGTTCGAATGGCATCGCATGTCGGTGAGACACTCATCGTGTCTCCTCGATGCAATTATGTCACTTTAAGCAACCATCGACATGATATTAGTCAGTCGGAAAGATGTTTCGGCGAGATGTAGAAGTCATATCGAGCTCGTTAAAACCATCGGCAAGACAGTCGCTAGTTAGTGGGACATCATAGCGAACCTTAGGATCCTTCAGCGATCACATTTTTCATGTTGGGGAGACTATCGCTTGTCGTTGTGATCTCATGGCGAAGTCTTCTTTATCTCTCAGTGGGCCCATTCTCATGTCGGGGAGACCTCATCGCGAACCCATCTTTTCTTACCAAGCCCCTCTTTGTTATCGGCAATACCAATGCACTCAAGAAGACATCTCCTTGAGTCCATCCTTACTCCCCCAAGCCCGAGTCCCTTTTGCTTCGGTGTGACTTTCTTTCTTCGCCAAGACCTTTTGGTGAAGGCATGATCCTTTGTCGAGATCCATTTCTTTCGATGAGGTCCCCTTTCTATCGGTAGGACATTCCCTAGTCGGGGAGACCTCTTAGTGATGCTCTTGTCCTTCGCCATGACCATTCCTCTGTTGCCCAGACTAGGGATCATCGGCGAGAGCTTTCGCCGAACTCATTTCCTTTCGTCGAGATATCCCCATCGGCGAGACCTCTTGCCGAAGCCACTCTATTTCGCCGATACCACTTTAATTCGGCAAGAGTTCATCCCATCGGTGAAACATCTTGCCGAAGTCACCTTTCTCTTGGCGAGATTCCTCCGTGTCACTGAGACTTCCTTCAGTCGGTGAGACTTTATACCGACTGTGGCTTCCTTTCGCCAAGCGCAAACTTTCTCCAGGCTCCTCCTACCTTTTTGGCGAGACATACGCTAATCAGCCAGACCTCCTGCCGAAGGAAAAATTATCGCCGAGACCTACTCCTTCGCTGAGACCCTATATTGAAGTCTCCTCGCTTCCCCGAGAGTTCATTTGAGTTCGGGGAGAGCTTGCTTGATCGACAAGACTTCCTGCTGACACAACACCCCTGTCACCGAGACTTCACCCCTTTCGACAAGACGTTATGCCGAATTCAAAATCTTTTGGCGAGAGCTCCTTCAGTCGGTGAGACACATAGAGACTCTTAGCGATAGGAAGTTTGGGCGACTGATGAGCCTCTTTTGGATAGAACACACAGCCAGTCGGCAAGACAACTGCAGAGTCTCACCGAATTTCTCCTTAGGGGAAATTTATGATCAACTGGATTGAAGAATGCTTTCCAACTGAGTTCCCTTGGAAAATATCATCCTATGTGTGATTTAATCCTGCAAAAGAAAGGCCTGCATTAGCACTCAGAAGCAAATAAGACATACTATAATAAATTCACCATTGCTTATAATTATTTCATTGAATTCCTAGCAAGAAGAAAATCAATTCAAGCTGGGACAGGACTAAAATCAGATCAGACAGAACAAAAGATAAAACATGGAGAAACAGAAGAACCCCTAGAAGCAAAGCAAATAACAGAGGAAATAAAAAAGAAAAAAAGAGAAAGGGGGACCCATTTTGTTCCAGAATAAAATGGGGTGGTTATGCAAGGCATAACAAATGGTGACTTGGCTGGGAAAATGGTTTAACCATTTTCAAGAAGTTGAAGGATTCAGCTACCCAGAACTCCTGGTTTATGAACATTACAACTCCAGTTGGGTCAGTTTTAGTAACCAAGGCTGAGCTAGAATCTCAAATGTAAATCAACAATAGCTACTCCCAAATCTATGTGTGTGCTTGATTGTGCATCACTCTTTTGTAAAGTTTTCTCGATCTTTCGGACAACAATGTGCAAAGATTTGAGCTACATGAGTTGATTTCCTTTAGCTGTTGTGCAATGATATCCTGGGCATTGATCTGTTTCCAGTCAGGCGTCCATAGCGCCGATGGAGATACCTCTAGTTTTCTCACAACATTGCTCTACTACCAGTCAGGCGTCCATAGCCCCGGTAGGGATACTGGAATCACCCATTCATATTGAGTCTTCTTTCTCTTTCAGATAATTCTTTTCTCTCTCCTTTTTTTTTGTTTTCCCATAGAGTTTCAGATATTTAATTTAATTCCTTTTCAATATGTCAGATGTTTAACATCTGATCTGGGTTGAAAACTACCATGGACCTCATAATAACACTTGGAAATCAGATTTTTCACTCAAATCTTACAACACTGTCATCCTAGGACAAATATACCATTCAAGAGGGGATGATTTTAATGATTTGTGATAGATTCAGGGGAGCTAATGAAGGTTATTTACTTTGCACCTTGTTTTCAAGACCTCCCACAACTCTTATTGGCAATGGGCATAAAACAAAGAGTTTAGGACAAAATTACCTGACCAGCAAACTTGAGAATATCTCAACCACTTCTCTCCTAATAACCATAGTATGCTTCAGACAACAACCCATAGTTTCAAATGGAAAGGACAGATCAACCCCAAGGAACAAAATAAAACAAAAACCATAGAACAAGAGAAATAGAAAGACAAAAAGGAAAGACAAACAAACAGTTAGGAAACTATTTACAAACAAAGAGCGAATTACTTACACGAAGAGCAGCAGATTATTTACATAAAGGACCGAATTATTTACAAGCAGAAACACAAAAACTATTTACATAAATACAAATTATTTACAAACAAGAGACAAATCGATTATTTACATAAAGAACAACGAATTACTTACATACAAAAGAGAAATCAACAAGCTTTATGACTCAAAATAGTGCTTGAGAAACTGCCCATTGACAAGCAAGGGAACAGGTTCTCCAGTTAAGCTACTAAGTCTAAAAGCATTTTCCCCTAGGATCTCAGCAATCTGATAAGGACCTAACCAAAGTTTGTCAAATTTCTGGTGACTGCCCCTCTTTTCACTGGCTTTATCCCATAACAATACAAGGTTAGATATCCTAAAAGCTTTGATTTTGGCTCTTTTGTCAAACCAACATTTGACAACAGCCTGGTGCTTAAAGAATTTTTGCAAGGTGGCATCCCTCTACTCTTCTAATTTCAAGAAAGCAACCAATCTTACCTCTATCCTATTGTCACTAGAGTAGAATTTTTGCATAAACTCAAGGATAGATATTTGCAGATAGATAGGGAACACAGGCTCTTGGCCATATACCAGTTTGAATGGTGAAGTCTTTAGAGAGGCCTTAATCCTAGTCCTATCTGTCCATAATGCAAATCTTAGCTGGGTGTGTTAGTCCCTAGGGTTATTTTCTAATAATTTTTTTATTACCCCTAAGAGATTCTTATTGGTTGACTCTGCTACTCCATTTCCTTGTGGGTAATAATTTGAAGAATACTTCAAGACAATTTTGTGATCATATGCCCAGGAAATAAACTCAGCAAAAGAAAAGGAAGAGCCATTGTCACATACCAACGCGAAGGGTGCCCCAAACCTTGTAGTGATGCATTCGGTGAGGAACTTGATCACTACCTCTGTTGTGCTATTCTTGCAGCGTATAGCCTCTATCCACCTTGTGTAGTAGTCAGTAGTAGTCAAAATAAACTTGTTTCCTGTAGAAGAGTCTGCATTAATTACCCCAATGAAATCCAGTGCCCATTGGGCAAATGGCCTTACCTTGTAAACGAGCTGCAATGGCATGGCTGCATGGTGTTCTTTTGATGTAGAAATCTAACATATGTGACATGTTCTAACATGCTGATGGGAATTTTTGAATATACAAGGCCAATAATAACCAGATCTGAGGATCTGGTGTGCCAATGAATCTACATAACCATGACCTATGCCATGTTTCCAATGAAACTCGGAGATCGCATGTTTAGTCTCTTGCTGATCAAGGCATTGTAGGTATACTCCTTCAAAATTCTTCCTGTATAGAAACCCTCCTTTGAACATATAATGAGAGCTCTTCATTCTCAGGGCTCTCCTTTGAGTTTAATTCATCCCCTCTAGACATTAATTGTTGAGCATCAAATAGACGATATCAGCATACCAGGGGTCGCTGGAGAAGGACTAGGTTGTGTATTGTTGGAAGATGATGTTGTCGCCAGCGTTCGCCATGGACTGAGACAAGCCTGTACCCCTGACTAGTTTCATAGGGTGTATCTCCAGATCGAACTCTTGTAAAATGGCCATCCATTTGCCTCTCCTTTCTCCCAGCTCGTTCTGCATGAGTAGGGACTTCACAGCAGCATCAGGAACTATAGCGATGACTTAGCTTTGGAGGATATAATGCTGAAACTTCTTGACATCCCAAACCAGTGCAAAAGCTTGCTTCTCCAGAGGTGGGTATTTGATTTCCACATTTTTAAACAGAGAGCTCATGAAAGCAATCGGTCTCTCCTTTGCCTCTTCTTTTCATTGGGTTAGTACAACTGCACAGGAATGATCAAAGGCAAAAGAGTAGATGTAAAACGGTCTCAGATAGTCAGGGCTGGTGAACACGGGTGCTTCTGAAATGGATCACTTGATTTGCACAAATGCAGCCTTTGCCTCCTCATTCCACTCTATTCTGGCGTCCTTCTTCATCATTTCATTTAGTGGCTTTACAATCTCTGCAAAGCTTGTGATAAATTTTCTTACGAAATTGATCTTCCCGAAGAAAGACCTCATTTCTTTCTTGCTTCCCGACCTAGTGATCTTCAGAATGGACTCGACTCATTCTGGATCGATTGATATTCCTCTTTCAAAAATCACGTGTCCCAAAAGCTTGCCCTCTAAAACTTTGAACACGCACTTTCTAGGATTTAGGGAGATGCCATATCAGATGCATCTTTCGAGAACTCTGGCCAAGTCCGCAGCATGGTTCAATCGATCCCTAGAGAACACTGTCAGATCGTCCATGTAAAAAATAATGCATTTACCAATAAGATCCCTGAATGCCATGTCCATGGCGCGCTGAAAAGTTGCTCCAGCGTTTATCAGACCGAATGGCATCCTTCTGTATGTAAATGTTCCCCATTTCCTAGTAAAAGCTGTCTTCATCCGGTCTTTACAATTAGCCATTACCTGATTATACCCAGAGTAACCATCGAGGAATGACATCATTTGAGATCCGTTGACAGTCTACAAGACCTCATCCAATGAGGGGAGTGGGTAGTTGTCTTTTTTTGAAGCTCTGTTCAGATTCCTAAAGTCCACACACAACTTGATCTCTCCATTTTTCTTACGGATTGGAACTAAATTGGCCACCCATGTTGAATGGTGTACAGGGAAAATTATCCTTGCAAAAAGCAATTTCTAAACTTCCTTTAGGATCAATGGCTCAATCAGGGCATTGAAAAGGTGTTGTTTTTGTCGAAACGGCTTGGCTTCGGGCTTCAGAGGGATAGTATGAGTCATCACAGAGGCATCAAATGTCTTTAGGTCTTCATATCCCTAGGCTATCATAGCAATATCCTTCTTTAATGCCTTTAGTATATCCTTTCTGATTGCTTCAAGGTAGACTTTCCCTATGTAGACATTCCTTTCAGGACCTGAATCAGCTAGGTTAACCATTTTATATTCACCTCCTTTGTCTTCAGTTGGTATCTTCTCTCGAGCCCTTAGGTCTGAAACAAAATTCTTTCCAAGGCCACCATTCCCTTGGGAATGCTATTACCTTTTAGGTTAAGGACTCCTTCTGTATCACATTCTTCAGGGTTCCAATCCCCTTGATCTCTATTGGACTCATCAATAATTTTCCCCTCAAAAACATCTAAGCTTGCTAAGAAAGCCAGAATATGTCGATCATCATCAAAGACTTGAAAGTTCGTGATGTTGTTAGGAAATGTAGGGGTGGAAATTAATTCCACTGAGAATTTCTTGAGCTTGGAGCCTTGCATAGGTTCCAGGGTACTTGCAGCAACAGCCAATGAATCAGCTATCTGATTTTCTTCTTTAGGAATTAAGCTAATCCCAAAGGCATCAAAGTCTTCGATCAGATTCCATACCCTATTTCTATATGCTGCTAGCCTTTTGTTGTGACATGTATATTGGCTGCGCACTTGCCTTATAACTATTTCCGAATCTCCCTTGACCATCAAGGTAGTGACCTTCTTCTTATGTGCAAACATCAACCCCCATGCCAGAGCTTCATATTCTGCTACATTGTTAGTGCATCCAAACTACAACCTATAAGAAGCAAAAAAGGTTTTCCCTTTTGGGCTGGTTAGTTAAATCCCAACACCACAGCCTGTCTTAGATTTGGATCCATCAAACATGAGGGTCCACAATTGATCACGGGTTGGAGTTGATTCTTTTGAAGTTGTTATGGGTGCTTGAGTTAGATGAGTCACAATTGGGGCTGCTTGATCTTTTGCATCAAGTGTAGGGAAATGATGCTTTGTATGTTCTTTAGATACACTCTCCAATTCCTGCTTAGTTATATCATCTGACCTATGGCTATGCCTCCGGCAGCCACTTGTTTCTTTGGTTAACCCCTTGGGTTTTGGTATATTCGTAAGTGTAGGGGTGACAAATGAACCTTGGGACTATTCCTTGTCAATATTCTGATTAAGAAATAAGTCTGGGGTAGGTTCAATTTGAACTTCCTTCGAAGGTGTTCTATCCCTAGTCAGCATTGTTGCTTCTTTAGCTTCAAATGAGAAGCAGTCTGTAATGGTCTCAGGGCGGCTTGAGCTAGCTTGCTCAGCTTGGGAAATATGATTTAAAATGTCAATGCAGGGTTGGCAAGTCAATTCAGGGTGATTTTGATAATGCACCCTGCACCAGTTAGGGAGAAGAAGACTCTCTAGATCAGTATCTTCCCCTAAGACCAGTTAGTCTTGTTGCAACTTTCTAATCAAGGCCTGTTGATTTTCATCAATCATGGGGTCAGGGAGTTTTGGTGTTGACATGTCTTTAGAGTCAAGAACCGAGAGGGTCAAGATTTCTTCTCTTTTGTAAACCCCTATCTCAGTTTCAAAGTAAGCTACCTCATTGGGGCAATCATACTGAGTGAAGATATGCTTGAGGCGGGGCTTACTTTCAATCCTAATCTGAGTAGGAATTCCTCTCCATGGTAGCCACATATGTAAAAAGTCAAGGGAAAGATATCCCCTTAGACTCTTCATCAAATCTCTGCTCAATAGCATACCATAGGTCTCAGGAATGTCTGCCACTTAAATATCTATGTTGGTTAGGATCCTAGGGTCTGATCCTACTTGCACATGTATGTTTCTTAATTCCCCAACCACATTAACCTCTGTTTTGTCTAGTTGAATGACTTTCTTGTTTGTCTGAATGGGGTTCAATCCCAGCTACTTGCATATGGAAAATGGCATAACATTGCCCGAAGCTCCTGAATCTAACAACCAATTATGTAGGTTCTTCCCAAAAATTCTTAAAATCAAAAGAAATGGTGGAGTACCTACCTTGTTTTTGTACAAGGTTGCATTCATGTCTGCAGCAGGTGCTACCTTGTTTTTCCCTTTTGATTTACCAACTTGTTCTAAATCTTTCAACACTATCTCCCTTTGAGCAGGGCACCACTTTAAGATGTCAAAGAATGACAAAGATTTTTTATGTTTCTGCATCTCAGAAACAATATCAAATTCCATGTTATAACTTGAGTTATTTCTGGCAACACCAAGTGAGTTACCTTTGTTATGGAAGTCGAGTGGGCCTTTTGGTGGAGGAGGATTATTAACAACACTTTGATTTGGAGGCACCATGTGATTAGAAGGTGCTGATGTAGTGAATGGACCCTTATTCTGATTCCTCAGGAAGTTTCATCCTTTCGTCTGAAAGGCTTGGGCATCATATGAATCTTTCTCTGGTTCATTCTCCTCTTGCCTTGGGAATGAAGGTTCCTCCTCAAATAGGTCATAAGTCATTGCCGTGTCTATTGAGCCGCCTCCCTTGTGAGGGTTCCCTTGGAATGTTTGGGCATCTTCATGTGCCATCTTGACCATCTTCTCCACTTCAGGGCAGTTCACCTCAGAATGGGTCACAGTATCATGTAACCTGCACCAATTGGTCATAAAGTTGAGGTCAGCCACATTTGTAGTATGTGCTCTCTCCTCATTTTCTTGATAGTTGTGAGAGACCACCATTATTGGGCCATGTATTCCATTGCCTGCTATTATTTGGCCTTTGGTTATACCCTCTGTTTTGATTTTGATATCCTTGATTAGAGTTTTGGCCCTAATAACCTCTTTGGTTGTAATTGTTATGGTTCTGATAGTTACCCTGATTGTTGCTGTTTTGACTAGGGTAGCTACCTTGGTTTTGGGAGGTGTTCAATCGAAGCTGAGCCATGTCATTTGTAACTTGAGACTATGTTTTTTTCAAGGTTTCTACCTCATTTGTAAGCTAAGTTGTCTTTTCACTTTCCACATTCTTAGCAACAGGTGGCTGACCACCATGATTTAGTGTTCCAATTTGGTTATGATGACCATGGGAACTTTGAGGAAGCTATGGTTGTTGAAAGGGATCAGAAGGTCCAGTAGCAAAGAATGGGACATGTGGTTGAGTTTTCAATTCAGACATAGGCCCATAATGGGAAGGAGACATCCTTGGGATAGTGTTGAATAGAGGAGTTGGGTTGTGCATCTGATATCCTATTGAAGGGAAACCTCCTCCCAGACTTCCTTGTTGAGAACTGATTTGTTGCTATAGCTTAATAGCTAAGTGATAAACTTTGGATAGAGAATCAATGTCAGCTGGTTGATAGGTCCTTTTCAAGAACAAGCCAAGCAAGGGGTCTATAACTCTAAAGTAAGCTTGAATAGCACTGTTCTCAGCGACTAGATAGGGATCTTGCAATCTCCTATACATTCGTTGGAATCTAGTATTGAACAGGGGAAAGGATTCACATGGCTCTTTCCTGATGGTAGCAAATTAGTGGTATAAAAGAGTTGGATCCACATACACCCTGAACTGGTTGATGAAAGCATTTCCCAAGTGTGTCTAGGTCAGAATGGAACCTTCAGGAAGATTAAGGTACCAATTGTATGCCATATCCCCTAAGGAGTAAGGGAACAATCTACAAACTACATCATGGTGGGCTATCTGAGCTCTAGTACAAGCATCCTTGAAAGCCTATATGTGTTCTTCAGCACTCCTTGATTCACCATGAATGTACTTGGGGCAGAATTTCTCAGGGTTCTTGGGCATATTGTGAAAACCTCCAGGAATAGTCCCCAATGGAGAGGGATTATTCTGAAAGAATGCCATTGGTTTGGGTGGTGGTTGAGCCAGCTGTTGTATGGGTTGAACAAGCTATGATGATAGTTGAGATGAACGTGATGGTGGATTGATAGGTATTGATAGGTACCCACTAGGGTATTGGTGAAAATCCTGGTGGAGTGAGCAGAGCTGATAAGGATGGTATGATAGTTTCCCCAGTCTTGTGACTTTTGTGTCTTATTGGGGTCTTGAGTTCTATGAAAGGTGATGGATTTTCAGTTGATCAAAGAACTTTTTGGGGCCTTTCTGGGGAGAAAAACCCAGTTTTATCCAGTTTTCCCTTCTAGGCCCTCCTAGCGCCAGCTTTTGTTGATGTGTGTTTTGGCACAACTGTTAAACAAAATACTACTATTTTGTTTCTCCTAAAAGAGATAGATAACACATGGATATCTTAGCTCCCAAGGTCTTTATAGTTGGTTCTCAACTGTGCTGATGTCCCTCAGTGGTCAATGTAGCAGTAATGTTCAAGGGGCTTGTTGGTGTGAGATTCTGGATTGTTCTAAGATCAAGCATGAATTTAAACCTACTCTAACCGGGGGGTTTTTAAAGAAACATAAAAAGATAGGTTAGAGCTTTGGAACAGAAAAGAATGACAATCCTTCTAACTTAACTAGACTTGCTACCTTTCAAGGAGTTTGTTAACTAAAACTGTAGAACAAAGTAAACTTGTGATTGACACACAACCTCTTTCATTCCAGTGCTAATTCAAATAATAGATTTTAAGTTATCATTTAAGCAAAACATAAAATAAGATTTCAATCCTTGAAAGATTCTCAAATCAAATGATTAACTTAAAGCAAATATCACCCAGGAACACAATATGACGTAGATTAAACTCTGATTGCTTCTACTATTAGTGAAACAGATAAGCAATATTTACAAAACTAGCACAATCACCAGTGTACAGAGAATTTATAATTCCAAATTGTTTCCAACTACACTAAGAGAACTTGGAAAATACATTATAGCCAATATTGAATCTTACTACTAGACAAGAAGACAAAAGAAGCTCTCACTACTAAGAATCAAGATGCAACTCTATCTCCTTCTGTTAACTGACTAACTCCTAGATTTTCTTCTGACTATCTGTTCTAACACTATATCTTCTATTTTCTCCCTTGATTCTCTCTACCTCTAACTGTCTAATCTTTACATAGAGGCCAGAATGCCTTATATATACAAAGTGAATGAAAAGAATGCGCTGTCCCCCTATATTAAGGTTCACAAAATATCTGATGCCTGGAGAGTCAGCTCTCAGATTTTTCTGAAGAGAGTCAATCTTGCATTCAATGTGTAGCCCTGCTGTCCATGTTGATGATGGCTTGACCTCAGGAGAGGCCTTCAAATCTTTTTTAGTCGCAACATTAACTCATCTATCTGTGTTTCCATACTCAAACTCTTTCTGAAATATGTCTTGAAAGCTCCAAAGCATTTTTCCATTAATACCAATCTGCCCCTTTGCCAACAGACCTCACAACTATCCTCCCTGACTTGTGGTTGCTTCTTTCCTTCTACCTTCTTCATGCTCTGGACTTCTCCGCACGCTGACCATCTTTCAGAAGCATCACCGGGCCTCCCTGTAGATTTGAACATTTCACCTGATGATGGATCATGGAGTATGATCCGAAACATTGATGATATAAAATCACACACAGTTTATTCCAAAAATCTTGCATACTAGCATCATGGACTATGGAAACAAAATGTTATTAATTTACATTTCACCTAAGCTGATCCATCACCTTTAGATCTCAGAAGGAATCCATTTCGCTTGCATTTTGTTGGTCTTCCCTTGCAGGAACAGTTAATCAGTCAAACTGTCGCCAGTCAATCCTCTTAGCCTCCTCTAATTGGTTAGACATACTCCACACGAGCCTCTCAGGCAGTCAAAGGTAGTTCGAATGGCATTGCATGTCGGTGAGACACTTATTATGTCTCCCCGATGCGATTATGTCACTTTTAGCAACCATCAACATGACATTAGCCAATCGGCAAGATGTTTCGGTGAGCTGTAGAAGTCATATCGAGCTCATGAAAACCATCGGCAAGACAGTCACTAGTCGGTGGGACATCATAGCGAACCTCAGGATTCTTTAGCGATCACATTTTTCATGTCGAGGAGACTATCACTTGTCGCTATGATCTCATGGTGAAGTCTTCTTTATCTCCCGGCGGGCCCATTCTCATGTCGGGGAGACCTCATCGCGAACCCCTCTTTTCTTACCAAGCCCCTCTTTGTTATCGGAAAGACCAACGCACTTGGGAAGACATCTCCCCGAGTCCATCCTTACTCCCCCAAGCCCGAGTCCCTTTTGCTTTGGTGTGACTTTCTTTCTTCGCCAAGACCTTTTGGCGAAGGCATGATCCTTTGCTGAGCTCCATTTCTTTCAGTGGGGTCCACTTTCTGTTGGCAGGACATTCCTTGGTTGGGGAGACCTCTTGGAAATGCTGCCATCCTTCACCACGACCATTCCTCTGTCACCCAGACTAGGGATCATTGGTGAGAGCTTTTGCCGAACTTGTTTCCTTTTTCTGAGATATCCCCATCGGCGAGTCCTCTTCCGAAAGCCACTCCGTTTCACCGATACTGCTTTACTTCGGCAAGAGTTCACCCTGTCGGTGAAACATCTTGCCGAAGTCACCTTTCTCTCGGCGAGCTTCCTCCATGTTGTTGAGACTTCCTTCGATCAGTGAGACTTTACACCGACCAAGGCTTCCTTTCACTGAGCCTAAACTTTCTCCGAGCTCCTCCTACCTTTTCGGTGAGACATACGCTAATTCACCAGACCTCCTGCCAAAGGTAAAATTATCGCCGAGACCTGCTCCTTCGTTGAGAACCTATATCGAAGTCTCCCCACTTTGCCAAGAGTTCATTTGAGTTCGGGGAGAGCTTGCTTGATCAACAAGACTGACACCACACTCCTGTCGCCGAGACTTCACCCCTTTCGACAAGACGTTATGCCGAATTCAGAATCTTTTGGCGAGGGCTCCTTCGGTCAGCGAGACACATAAAGACTCTCGGCGATAGGAAGTTTGGGCAACTGTTGAGCCTCTTTTGGATAGAACACACAGCCAGTCGGCAAGACAATTGCAGAGTCTCGCTGACTTTCTCCTTAGGGGAAATTTATGATCAACTGGATTGAAGAATGCTTTCCAACTAAGTTCCCTTGGAAAATATCATCCTGTGTGTAATTTAATCTTGCAAAAGAAAGGCTTGCATTAGCACTCAGAAGAAAATAATACATACTATAATAAATTCACCATTGTTTATAATTATTTCATTGAATTCCTAGCAAGAAGAAAATCAATTCAAGTTGGGACAGGACTAAAATTAGATCAGACAGAACAAAAGATAAAACATGGAGAAACAGAAGAACCCCCAGAAGCAAAGTGAATAATAGAGGCAATAAAAAAAACAAAAAGAGAAAGGGGGACCCATTTTGTTCCAGAATAAAATGGGGTGGTTATGCAAGGCATAACAAATGGTGACTTGGCTGGGAAAATGGTTTAACCATTTTCAAGAAGTTGAAGGATTCAACTACCCAGAACTCCTGGTTTATGAACATTACAACTCTAGTTGGGTCAGTTTTAGTAACCAAGGCTGACCTAGAATCTCAAATGTAAATCAACAATAGCTACTCCCAAATCTATGTGTGTGCTTGATTGTGCATCACTCTTTTGTAAAGTTTTCTTGATCTTTCAGACAACAATGTGCAAGATTTGAGCTACATGAGTTGATTTCCTTTAGCTGTTGTGCAATGATATCCTAGGCATTGCTCTGCTGCCAATCAGGCATCCATAGCCCCGATGGAGATACCTCTAGTTTTCTCACAACATTGCTCTACTGCCAGTCATGCGTCGATAGCCCCGGTAGAGATACTGGAATCACCCATTCATATTGAGTCTTCTTTCTCTTTCAGATAATTCTTTTCTCTCTCTCTTTCTTTTTGTTTTCTCATAGAGTTTCAGATATTTAATTTAATTCCTTTTTAATATGTCAGATGTTTAACATCTGATCTAGGTTGAAAACTACCATGGACCTCATAACATCACTTGGAAATTGGATTTTTCACTCAAATCTTACAACACTATCATCCTAGGACAAATATACCATTCAAGAGGGGATGATTTTAATGATTTGTGATAGACTCAGGGGAGCTAATGAAGGTTATTTACTTTGCACCTTATTTTCAAGACCTCCCAAAACTCTTATTGGCAATGGGCATAAAACAAAGAGTTTAGGAAAAAATCACCTGACTAGCAAACCTGAGAATATCTAAACCACTTCTCTCCTAATAACCATAGTATGCTTCATACAACAACCCACGGTTTTAGATGGAAATGACAGATCAACCCCAAGGAACAAAACAAAACAAAAACCATAGAACAAGGGAAACAAAAAGACAAAAAGGAAAGAAAAACAAACAGTCAACAAACTATTTACAAACAAAGAGTGAATTACTTACACAAAGAGCAATAGATTATTTACATAAAGGACCGAGTTATTTACAAGCAGAAACACAGAAACTATTTTCATAAATACAAATTATTTACAAATAAGAGACAAATCAATTATTTACATAAATAACAACGAATTACTTACATACAGAACATAAACCAACAAGCTTTATGACTCAAAATAGTGCTTGAGAAACTACCCATTGACAGGCAAGGGAGTAGGTTCTCCAGTTAAGCTACTTAGTCTGAAAGCATTTTCCCTAGGATCTTAGTAATCTGATAAGGACCTAACCAAAGTTTGTCAAATTTCTGGTGACTACCCCTCTTTTCACTGGCTTTATCCCATAACAATATAAGGTCAGATATCCTAAAAGCTTTGATTTTGGCTCTTTTGTCAAACCAATGTTTGACAACAGCGTGGTGCTTAAAGAATTGTTGTAAGGTGGCATCCCTCTACTCTTCTAATTTCAAGAAAGCAGCCAATCTTACCTCTATCCTATTGTCACTAAAGTAGAATTTTTGCATAAACTCACGAATAAGTATTTGCAGATGGATAGGGAACACAGGCTCCCCCACTCTCTCCCATTCTCTCCCACTCTCTCTCACTCTCTTCCTCCCTCCCTCCTCTCTCCCACCCTCTCAAACCCTCTCCCACTCTCTCACACCCACTCCCACTCTCTCCCACCCTCTTCCACTCTCTCCCACTCTCTACCTCCCTCTCCCACTCTCTCACA
>VDFB02048113.1:224438-243213 GCA_007258455.2 Sequoia sempervirens
GCTCAACTTGATCCCATAGGATCAGACGAGAAGTTTCTAAGCATCACGGTGTCCGAGTAACCTCATGCTGAAGTTTGCAGCCATTTTGCCCTTTGGTCCCTTAAGGGATCAATCCGGTTGAACGTAGCTCGGAGCGATTCCGCGTATTTGGGTACGAAAGAGGACCAGGACCATTCCTGTAAAAATACTTATTCAGATGCGTTGGAACAGTCTGTTTGGTCAGACGAGTTGGAGAACGAAAGTTGCATGACTTTGCAACTTTTCACAAGGCAAAAAGACACCTAACCTTCAAATCTTGCTTCCAAAATTTTACTAGACCTTGGTACACTTTATTCATCTTTATTTTGACATGAAAAAATATAAAACACCTTCTTACAACACTGTTTAATAAGATTTCACAATTGCTTGCACTAGAAGACCAAATTTGCTTGTAAGTGCTAAAACACTAAATCGGGTGTAACATGCAAACCACAATGAATATTTACAGGATAAATACATTTTAGGGTACCTATTTTGGCCATTAAAAACATATATCATTTTTAGATACAATTATTTTGGAACACATGCCTGCTGTCCCAACTTCTTTGCTTCTAAAGAACCCCAAATAGGCCATTTTAACAAAGAAAGTCATCTTTAATCATCACCAAAATACCAAAAAACCTCAAGCAGTCTTTTTCCATGTGTAAAAAATCTCAAATAAAAAAGTTTCAAGATGGAAAATGCCCAGCAATACACAAAATCTGTAAACCCTTGATTATAGGGTGAAAATCACAAAAATCAGTGAGGGTTTCAAGTATTTCACTCTAAGAAACCTTAAACACTCTAGCCAACACTTGGATCATGCCTTATTATGTCTAAAAATTCTTTTAGAATCATTTCCCTAGACATGCATTCATTATTTCTTCCATACCCTGCATAAAACCTTCATTTTTGGATGAAAAACTCAGATTTTGGCTCTGTAGCAGCAACTCCACCTTTGCATTCTTGACTTCCCTACACAAAATGACTCAACCAAAACAATAAACTGATGCAAACAAGGATTGGAATCTTTCAACAAACACATTTAGATTAGTCCCAAGTAATTTGCAAAACCCTAAGTATCTATCTTGACAATTATCTCCTTTCAACTAGGTCTACTCTAGTAGCCATGCAAACCATGTTTTTGGGCTTTATCACTTTAGCTTCCCAAATGAATTTTCAAATAAATGAATGTTTTTGAAGGCATGTCAACTGATGCAGAGCAGGGTGGAGGAATACAAATTCAGACTTAAGAACCAAGAAACCAACTCAGGTTCATATATCTAATCCAGCTTCCATAAGGTCAGCACTATAGTCTTCCAATTCACCACTGAACAACTAAAAGACCAATTCCTTAAGGAGAATTGTAAAAAAATCCATTGATCATCCAAATAATATTCATTCTTCATCAAGAAGACAGATCCAAGCTTCCACCTAAGATTCATCTGAAAAAGCTTAAAGAAACATCAAGGTATCATGCTCAAGGGCTACAAGAACTAGCCCAATTTTACAAACAAACCCACCTTTAAACTTCTTGTCATAACAAGATCTCCTAGACTATCATAAATTGTGCTTCAAAACCACAAATTTTCTAGTCAAATACTCCGTACAAGTCTGCTAACCTGCTGCTCCAACAAACCCTCATTTTCCCTCCTTAAATCTAGGGTTTCTCAAGATCTTCACTCAAACAGCCACAATTCACAAAACCAAAACATTAGACATGTTTCCCTAGGTCTACTCAGACCTTCCAACCCTTCATAAACTCAATCCCAACACAAATCCATGAAAAGACAACTTGAAACCAACATTTTCTACCTAGGCATCGTAAGAATTCGGACTTAAAGACTCCCCCTCGCCAATAAACTTCATTCCAAACATAATATACATGCATGCAAGTCTTCCGACAAGGTCACATGGCTTTACAGTAGGTGGGAAGACAAAAATTACATTTTTTTAATCACAAAATAGTGATAAATCTGTTACACGGGATGCTATAGAAAAATTAGTATTTCTCCCTCCAAAACAAATATTGGAAGCCCTAAATGGAAGAAAATGGAAGCTAATTCATAATAATACATGAAAACATGAATGAAAAATTCTTCTAAGAATGTATGGGTCCGTACAGGTGAAGGAAACTCTGAAAATACAGTAAAATCAGGAAATACAATGAAAAATCAGAAATAAAGCGTTGAAAACTTTGAATCAAACATTAACCAAATTTTCTATATTGAATAATTAGCCTTGAATAGACTTAAAATAGAAATTACAATGTCTCTTGATCTTCCCCAACACATATGCTTTCCTTTTGAACTTCTGTCTTTTTGTCTTCCACTAAAATTGCTAATTTTGGCTTTTGGCAGTTTTTACAACTTTTGCATTTTGCAATTTTTCAATATTTCTTATGCAACTCTTTAAAGACTCATTCCTAAGACTCACATTACATGATAAATGGTCTGTAAAGGCCTTATTTAACATAGATGACCCTAAAACACTTAAATTACAAGGTTCACCACATGAATCCCCTTATTGATCAACTTCTTTACATCATGACTCAATTGACCTAATACATACAAAAATGGTATTGAATCCTTATTAAATGAAATAGAATGACCTCAAACCATCTAAGAACACCCTAAATGATCAAATGACCAAATAATAGAAACCACAAGGGTTCAAGTGTTGAAAATATGGAGTTGGTGCTCCTACTTTGGATAGTATGATTTCCAACAACATACAACGTTCACAAGGCCTTTTTGAAGGCATATCAACCTCCTCAATTGACTACAACCACTTTTCAACTTATTTTACAAGTGTGACCCTTCAACTTCTAAGTATTTGCAAAATGACAACTTTTGGTTTGACAACATTACATTGTTATGTGCAACTTTTGACATATTGATGTAAATGACTCCATACCTAAACTAGTGACCTTATGCTGGCCTCATTACATCATCTTGATCCATACATTATGAATTTACATATATTTTCATATTTAGGCCATTCAAGGCTTCATTACACCAAATTGACAACATGCTAACATGACATTGCAACCTCATATCCTACCAACCTAGATTGACTTAAAACACTTCCTAATGGTCCTTGTGACCTTATTACAACATTCTTCATGGACTACAAATCAAAATTTACCACTTGACCACCTTGTGGTCCTGATTTTCCTTGGTGCTCCTGCACCATAAACACCCTACTATAACCCTACTCCACTGATCTACAAGCCTAATTCAGTGGAGTATGCTTTATTTCTTTACTTGACTCTCAAAACCTCAAATTGAAGGTTCCAAACTGAATTTCAGAAAATGTGCTCTAACAGTGGAAAAACTCAATGGATGTTCTTCTAGATGGACTCAAAAGAAACCTAATTCTCTGTATTATCTTAATCTACAAAGGACAAGGCCGAAATATGTTGTACAGGTGGTACAAAGCTAACAAAACTGAAAGAAAACATAGAAATTTATGAACATGGAACTTTTATTGCAAGATTTCATTCAAATTAGAATTGAGATTTGTCAAGATCATCAAAATAAGGATGTTGCATTTCTTTTTTGGTTGAGATTCTTTTTGATGGCTCAAAAATCAGCATTTTCTGCAAGGAGGGACCAATCAATTTTTACCAGTTTAGTTACAGATACGCAAAGGAAAAGAATAAAAAGAAATAGCTCATCCAAAATAGATGGAAGGCACTTACAGATAGGCATGGAAGTCTCTCAACTTAGTCAGTCTTGGTCATACATCTTCACTGGGAGTTCCAAGATACCTATTGCACACAACACCTCTCATGAATAGAATTTCTTGAAATTCAAGATGCTCTTATAATGTCTACGTCATAGGTGGTCATGATAAGGTTAAATTCAAATGAATAACTTGAAATTGCGTCACCAAGCTTCACACACACTTTTGTAATGGCTTAAAATCATAATTGAGATTTGTCAAGATCATCAAAATAAGGATGTTGCATTGCTTTTATGCTTGAGATTCTCTTGGATGACTCATAAATCTACATTTTATGCAAGGGGAAACCAATCAATGTTTGCTTGGTTACATATAAATACATAAAGTAAAATAAGATGATAGCATTGGCATCAACCAAATTGACATGGATGCAAGTATAAATTAATAAGAACCGTTGTGCATATACTTACAAATTAATCCAATGAACCATCCGGGTCTGCTCTACTCTTTATTGTGTCAAGAATTGCCTCATGGTCAGACTCACAGACCTTCCACAAGGTCTTATTCAAAGGTCTACCCCCATATTTGGTCAAATGAACATTGGATGCCATGACAAGGTTTGAGTATTGAAGAATCTTACGATGCGTGTCAAATTCCTCAAACAACCAATGTTTAACACTCTTATGTGGGTACCTTTGCAGCCACGTTCCAGTAACAACAACTGAGCCTATAGGGTATTCAATGTTTTCTCCATCTATAATTGGGGCTTCCAATTTCTTTTTTGCCTCAACACAACGACACAAGTAATATTTTGTACCCTCTTCGTTGTCTTCATCTGCAATAACTACATAAACATGCCTTACATTTATATGTGCGACATCTCTCTTTAAATTAGTCAACATTATGAATACAACACAAAGTAAGATAACAATATGGAATTTCAAATACTAAGCAAGTAGATATATTACCTGGTTGAACTAGATCTTATACATGGTCAAAGTTGACTGATGATTCCATCTGTGTTAGTTCCAATGCCATCAGAGGGTGATACATGTGAAGTGGGCTAAGATAACTTGTCAACCATTTGTCAACCCACTCCCCTGACTCACAATCATTCCAGGCTTGCATTGTACATGAAGAACAAAAGCATTCCATCTTACATGTATCGATACTCCATGAACCTGCATTTGAGCTAAGGAAAGAGTGCAACTCACTCGATCCTGTTAGTGTACAACAATCCTCATATGGTGCAATGTTAGTATCATCCATCAACCAAAAAAAATATATGAACTGAAGATGTACCTTCATTACCTAGACCCATCGAAGCATTACACCACTTGATGATTGATCTTCCATCTTTCAACTATGCACTGTCTTTATACTTTAATTCTTCTCGTGCTAATGCTCTTTTCACGCATGCTCCTGCACCGTCATGCTCCTCCTTTCCATGTTCGTCCTCACAAAAGTTCCACATATTTTGAACATGTGTAGTGAGATGCATCCTACACATCCAGTAGAACATGTGTGCATTCTTGAACTGTGCTGCACAGTTATCTGACCATATTATATGCCGACTGTATGATATTCCCCTCTGATCCAAATGAATGTAGAACATCTGGAAGCAACCTTGCATGAACTCTGGAGAATGCATGCGATCATCACTAATATAAAAGTGATACTCCCTCAATACCTTCCTTTGGTCCTCTATACTATCAACTACATGAATGAATGCTATGTGCACAAATATCGAAACCTGTGTGGAGTTGTAATACTGTGACTGTAGCTCATGTTGTGGCTATAGAGTGTAGTTCTCTACAAATTCAACCACTGATACTATGCTACCAAGTGGGAAGGTGTCCTTGCATAGCTTGAATTGCGTGTCCAGCCATCGGGTTTTATGGGTATGCCTTGCATACTCATACAGTAGATTCTCACGAAACATGGACATAAAATGATACACTAGAATCTTCTCAACAACCAAATCACACCTTTTTGCTTGAGACCCATCTTTTGTAGCATATGCCACTATTTTATACTTTCCAAAATCTACTAGTTTATGCCCCACCTCATCTGTGCTTTCCATATGTTGACATACTCGCATTCGTTGCAAGCCACCGCAACGCTCGCATGAACCATCCAAGCATGTTCTCATGTAGAATATTTGGCCATCCTCTATTTGACATAAATTTTTTGATAAGAACTCTCTTGAAGATTTTGGTGGGGCTTCTATGCCTCAATCTTGCAAAACATCATTAGTATGCAAATCTAAACATATAGAATGATAAACATCATAATGGTTAGCAAATTCAATATGTAGTCTACAACAACAAGTAGTGCATGTGTGATTTATCTTGACATAAAAAGTTTAAGAATTTCAAAGAACTTTAAGAAATAATAATTTGAGGATAAGCATTTTGAAATTTATGAAAAAATTGGGTTTGAGTCGTATCCAAAAATTCTTTTGATGTGGCCTCCTCACGGTTTCACTACCGATTCTCCTTCTTATGACATCCCTTTGATTCAAGATGGCCTTGTATTATTCTTCCAATAATCTTCAATTAGTGTTCTCAATGCTTCAACAATTTTTATCTTTTGCAGCTCCCAGAATGCCTATAATTCATTTGAATCGTGCCCTCAATTTCGTCAGCCTTTGAACAGATTTTGATAAAGTTTTTCTACTAATTCTCATTTGTTCACTTGTCTTTTTAATGAGGTGAGATCTCTTTTTTTGATAGCTTACCAAAGTCGATGTAATGACATGTCGGGTGACATTACTATCCTTTGAGCGTGAGGTCTTACCCACATTGTCATAAGCATCCATTAGATTCTTCACAATAGTGTTTTCACTTGATGCATTCGATGTTCTCAACCCAAGAGTCTTCATGATGTTTCTATACTTTAAACCCCACATCATTTGAACAAATAGTTGACATCTTATGGTCTCATTTAGCCTTTCAAAGAACATTTTCCAAATCTTATCAGCATATCTTCTACAAGTGCCTGGAATCTTACCTTCCATGTGCTACAAAATATCCTCATCAATATTAATCAAAAACTTTTGCTTTCTACACAAAATTCTAGGTGGTGTTCTCTTAGGTACATACATCTCAACATTAGCAATTTCATCAATATTGAATTGAGGTGGGCTAGATTGTGTACCTTCGATCGAGGGTGGAATAGAAGACATACCTTGAGGTTCACATTGGGATGATGGCATACCTTGTTCGTCAACTCCAAGTGATGATGTACTCTCAACTTCAGATGTGGTGGATGGTGTCCAACCATACTCACTTGTGGTAGATGGTGTCCCTCCATATTCACTTGTGCTTAATGGTGTCCCTTTGTATTCACTTGCGGTAGAGGGTGTGTCTCTAACTATGGTATCTGCATCTCCCCTAGCACGACTCTTTCGCATTCGTGCCCTTTGTGCTACCAATTTCTTTTCTCTTTTTGACAGTTGAGGTTCCTCTACAAGTGGATTGTTTTCATCAATCGTTCCCATTTTTTGCTTTTCATGATATTCCCTCATCTGTTTTTTCTCTTTATCTCTCAAGGCTTGGAGCTGATCATTTGTTAGTTTTTTCCTTTCAATAGTTTGTTTCTTCAGCATGAAGAATAATTTTACCTATGAAAAAAGTGCTAAGTTGTCAAATTAACTAATTCAAAGCTTTGGAAGCATAACTCAATGAAAGCTTTGGAAGCATACACAAAGAAAATCCATTGACAATGTAAGGCTGTAACATGACAAACTAGTGCAGGAGCACCTAGGTCATGAAATTCCTTCAAAAGGATAATTTGTTCAATTTGTAATGTTCAAGTAAATATGATGAGTGAAGGTCATGAAATGATAAATTTCAATGTATTTGCACCATGAAATAGGTCACTAGGTGATATTATTGAAAAGTTGCTTTTTATAACAAAAGTTACCAATTATTGTAAAAATGTAAAATTGCACAAAAGCAGGAAGGTGAAGAATTTTTTTGTGGAAGGGAAAGGATGGGTTGATGAAGATGAAGAGGAAGTTATTTCAACTGATTTAGACATCTATTGACGTGTGTTTTGGCACAACAATAGTTAAACAAAATACTACTATTTTGTTTCTCCTGAAAGAGAAAGATAACACATGGATATCTTAGCTCCCAAGGTATTTATAGTTGGTTCTCAACTGTGCTAATATCCCTCAGTGGTCAATGTAGCAGTAATGTTCAAGGGGCCTACTGGTGTGAGCTTCTGGATCGTTCTAAGATCAAGCATGAATTTAAACCTACTCTAACTGGGGTTTTTTTAAAGAAACATAAAAAGATAGGTCAGAGCTTTGGAACAAAAAAGAATGAAAATCCTTCTAACTTAACCAGACTTGCTACCTTTCAAGGAGTTTGTTAACTAAAACTGCAGAACAAAGTAAAGTTGTGATTGACACACAACCTCTTTCATTCACAGTACTAATTCAAATAACAGATTTTAAGTTATCATTTAAACAAAACATAAAATAAGATTTCAATCCTTGAAAGATTCTCAAATCAAATGATTAACTTAAAGCAAATATCACCCAGGAACACAATATGACGCAGATTAAACTCTGATTGCTTCTACTATTAGTGAAACATATAAGCAATATTTACAAAACTAGCACAATCACCAGTGTACAGAGAATCTGTAATTCCAAATTATTTCCAACTACACTAAGAGAACTTGGAAAATACATTACAACCAATACTGAATCTTACTACTAGACAAGAAGAAAAAAGAAGCTCTCACTACTAAGAATCAAGATGCAACTCTATCTCCTTTTGTTAATTGACTAACTCCTAGATTTTCTTCTGACTATCTGTTCTAACACTCTATCTTCTATTTTCTCCCTTGGTTATCTCTACCTCTAACTGTCTAACCTTTACAAAGAGGCTAGAATGCCTTATATATACAGAGTGTACGAAAAGAATGCACTATCCCCCTGTATTAGGGTTCACACAATATCTGCTGCTTGGAGAGTCCGCTCTCAGATTTTTCTGAAGAGTCAATCCTGCATTCAATGTGTAGCCCTGCTGTCCATGTTGATGATGGCTTGACCTCAGGAGAGGCCTTTAGATCTTTTGTAGCCGCAACATTAACTCATCTATCTACGTGTCCATACTCAAACTCTTTCTGAAATATGTCTTGAAAGCTCCAAAGCATTTTTCCATTAATACCAATCTGCTCCTTTGCCAATAGACCTCACAACTATCCTCCTTGAGTTGTGGTTGCTTCTTTCCTTCTGCCTTCTTCATGCTCTGGACTTCTCTGCACGCTGACCATCTTCCAGAAGCATCACCGGGCCTCCCTATAGATTCGAACATTTCACTCGAGCCGATCCATCACCTTTGGATCTCAGAAGGAATCCATTTCACTTCCATTCTGTTGGTCTTCCCTTGCGGGAATAGTTAATTAGTTAAAATGTCGCCAGTTAGTCCTCTTAGCCTCCTTTGATTGGTCAGACATACGCCACACGAGCTTCTCGGGCGGTCAAAGGTGGTTTGAATGGCATCGTATGTCAGTTGGACACTCATCGTGTCTCCCTGATGCGATTATGTCACTTTAAGCAACCATCGGCATGACATTAGTTAGTTAGAAAGATGTTTCAGAAAGATGTAGAAGTCATATCGAGCTCGTTAAAACCATCGGAAAGATAGTCGCTAGTCGGTGGGACATCATAGCGAACCTCAGGATCCTTTAGGGATCACATTTTTCATGTTGGGGAGACTATCGCTTGTCACTGTGATCTCATGGTGAAGTCTTCTTTATCTCCTGGCGGGCCCATTCTCATGTCAGGGAGACCTCATCGCGAACCCCTCTTTTCGTACTGAGCCCCTCTTTGTTATCGGCAATACCAACACACTCGGGAAGACATCTCCCCAAGTCCATCCTTACTCCCCCAAGCCCAAGTCCCTTTTGCTTCGGTGTGACTTTCTTTCTTCGCCAAGACCTTTTGGCGAAGGCATGATCCTTTGTCAAGATCCATTTCTTTCGGTGGGGTCCCCTTTCTGTCGGCAAGACATTCCCTAGTCAGGGAGACCTCTTAGCGACGCTCCCATTCTTCACCGTGACCATTCCTCTGTCACCCAGACTAGGGATCATCGGCGAGAGCTTTCGCTGAACTCGTTTCCTTTCGTCGAGATATCCCCATCGGCGAGACCTCTTTCCGAAGCCACTCTGTTTTGCCGATACCACTTTCATTCGGAAAGAGTTCATCCCATCGGTGAAACATCTTACCGAAGTCACCTTTCTCTCGGCGAGCTTCCTTCGTGTCACTGAGACTTCCCTCAGTCGGTGAGACTTTACACCGACTGAGGCTTCCTTTTGCTGAGCGCGAAATTTCTCTGGGCTCCTCCTACCTTTTTAGCGAGACATACGCTAATCGGCCAGACCTCTTGCCAAAGGAAAAATTATCGCCGAGACCTACTCCTTCGCTGAGACCCTATATCGAAGTCTCCTCGCTTCCCCAAGAGTTCATTTAAGTTTGGGGAGAGCTTGCTTGATCGAAAAGACTTCCTGCTGACACCACACCCCTGTCGCTGAGACTTCACCCCTTTCGACAAGACGTTATGCCAAATTTAGAATCTTTTGGCGAGGGCTCCTTCGGTCGGTGAGACACATAGAGACTCTCAGCGACAGGAAGTTTGGGCGATTGACGAGCCTCTTTTGGATAGAACACACAGCCAGTCGGCAAGAAAACTGCAGTCTCACTGAATTTCTCCTTAGGGGAAATTTATGATCAACTAGATTAAAGAATGCTTTCCAACTGAGTTCCCTTGGAAAATATCATCCTATGTGTGATTTAATCCTGCAAAAGAAAGTCCTGCATTAGCACTCAGAAGCAAATAAGACATACTATAATAAATTCACCATTGCTTATAATTATTTCATTGAATTCCTAGCAAGAAGAAAATCAATTCAAGCTGGGACAAGACTAAAATCAGATCAGACAGAACAAAAGATAAAACATGGAGAAACAGAAGAACCCCCAGAAGCAAAGCAAATAACAGAGGAAATAAAAAAGAAAAAAAGAGAAAGGGGGACCCATTTTGTTCCAGAATAAAATGGGGTGGTTATGCAAGGCATAACAAATGGCGACTTGGCTGGGAAAATGGTTTAACCATTTTCAAGAAGCTGAAGGATTCAGCTACCCAGAACTCTCGGTTTATGAACATTACAACTCCAGTTGGGTCAATTTTAGTAACCAAGGTTGAGCTAGAATCTCAAATGTAAATCAACAATAGCTACTCCCAAATCTATGTGTGTGCTTGATTGTGCATCACTCTTTTGTAAAGTTTTCTCGATCTTTCGGACAACAATGTGCAAGATTTGAGCTACATGAGTTGATTTCCTTTAGCTATTGTGCAATGATATCCTGGGCATTGATCCGTTTCCAGTCAGGCATCCATAGCGCCGATGGAGATACCTCTAGTTTTCATACAACATTGCTCTACTGCCAGTCAGGCGTCCATAGCCCCAGTAGGGATACTGGAATCACCCATTCATATTGAGTCTTCTTTCTCTTTCAGATAATTCTTTTCTCTCTCCTTTTTTTTTGTTTTCCCATAGAGTTTCAGATATTTAATTTAATTCCTTTTCAATATGTCAGATGTTTAACATATGATCTGGGTCGAAAACTACCATGGACCTCATAATAGCACTTGGAAATTAGATTTTTCACTAAAATCTTACAACACTGTCATCCTAGGACAAATATGCCATTCAAGAGGGGATGATTTTAATGATTTGTGATAGATTCAGGGGAGCTAATGAAGGTTATTTACTTTGCACCTTGTTTTCAAGACCTCCCACAACTCTTATTGGCAATGGGCATAAAACAAAGAGTTTAGGACAAAATTACCTAACCAGCAAACCTGAGAATATCTAAACCACTTCTCTCCTAATAACCATAGTATGCTTCAGACAACAACCCATAGTTTCAGATGGAAAGGAAAGATCAACCCCAAGGAACAAAATAAAACAAATACCACATAACAAGAGAAACAGAAAGACAAAAAGGAAAGACAAACAAACAGTTAGCAAACTATTTACAAACAAAGAGCGAATTACTTACATGAAGAGCAATAGATTATTTACATAAAGGACTGAGTTATTTACAAGCAGAAACACAAAAACTATTTACATAAATACAAATTATTTACAAACAAGAGACAAATCAATTATTTACATAAAGAACAATGAATTACTTACAAAAGAGAAATCAACAAGCTTTATGACTCAAAATAGTGCTTGAGAAATTTCCCATTGACATGCAAGGGAACAGGTTTTCCAGTTAAGCTACTCAGTCTGAAAGCATTTTCCCCCAGGATCTCAGCAATCTGATAAGGACCTAACCAAATTTTGTCAAATTTCTGGTGACTGCCCCTCTTTTCACTGGCTTTATCCCATAACAATACAAGGTCAGATATCCTAAAAGCTTTGATTTTGGCTCTTTTGTCAAACCAACATTTGACAATAGCCTGGTGCTTAAAGAATTGTTGCAAGGTGGCATCCCTCTGCTCTTCTAATTTCAAGAAAGCAGCCAATCTTACCTCTATCCTATTGTCACTAGAGTAGAATTTCTGCATAAACTCAAGGATAGATATTTACAGATGGATAGGGAACATAGGCTCTTGGCCATATACCAATTTGAATGGTGAAGTATTTAGAGCGGCCTTAATCCTAGTCCTATCTGCCCATAATGCAAATCTTAGCTGGGTGTGTCAGTCCCTAGGGTTATTTTCTAACAATTTTTTTATTACCCCTAAGAGATTCTTATTGGTTGACTTTGCTACTCCATTTCCTTGTGGGTAATAATTTGAAGAATACTTCAAAATAATTTTGTGATCATATGCCCATGAAATAAACTCAACAGAAGAAAAGGAAGAGCCATTGTCACATACCAACGCGAAGGGTGCCCCAAACCTTGTAGTGATGCATTTGGTGAGGAACTTGATCACTACCTTTGTTGTGCTGTTCTTGCAGGGTATAGCCTCTATCCACCTTGTGCAGTAGTCATTAGTAGTCAAAATAAACTTGTGTCCTACAGAAGAGTTTGCGTTAATTACCTCAATGAAATCCAGTGCCCATTGGGCAAATGGCCTTACCTTGTAAACGGGCTGCAATGGCATGGCTGCATGGCGTTCTTTTGATATAGAAATCTGACATATGTGACATGTTCTAACATGCTGATGGGAATTTTTGAATATACAAGGCCAATAATAACCAGATCTGAGGATCTGGTGTGCTAATGAATCTACATAACCATGACCTGTGCCATGTTTCCCATGAAACTCAGAGATCACATGTTTAGTCTCTTGCTGATCAAGGCATCGTAGGTATACTCTTCAAAATTCTTCCTATATAGAAACCCTCCTTTGAACATATAATGAGAGATCTTCATTCTCAGGGCTCTCCTTTGAGTTGAATTCATCCCCTCTAGACATCGATTGTTGAGCATAAAATAGATGATATCAGCATACCAGGGGTTGCTAGAGAAGGACTGGGTTGTGTATTGTTGACAGTTGATGTTGTTTCCAGCGTTCGCCATGGACTGAGACAAGCCTGTACCCCTGACTAGTTTCATAGGGTGTATCTCCAGATCAAACTCTTGCAAAATGGCATTCCATTTGCCTCTCCTTTCTCCCAGCTCATTTTGTATGAGTAGGGACTTCACAGTAGCATCAGGAACTATAGCGATGACTTGGCTTCAGAGGATATAATGCCAGAACTTCTTGACAGGCCGAACCAGTGCAAAATCTTGCTTCTCCAGAGGTGGGTATTTGATTTCCACATTTTTAAATAGAGAGCTCATGAAAGCAATCGGTCTCTCCTCTGCCTCTTCTTTTCGTTGGGTTAGTACAGCTGCGCAGGAATGATCAAAGGCAAAAGAGTAGATGTAAAATGGTCTCAGATAGTCAGCGCTGGTGAACACGGGTGCTTCTGAAATGGATCACTTGATTTGTGCAAATGCAACCTTTTCCTCCTCAGTCCACTCTGTTCTAGCATCCTTCTTCATCATTTCATTTAGTGGCTTTATAATCTCTGCAAAGCCTGTGATAAAATTTCTTATGAAATTGATCTTCCTGAAGAAAGACCTCATTTCTTTCTTGCTTCCTAACCTAGTGATCTTCAAAATGGACTCGACTCATTCTGGATTGATTGATATTCCTCTTTCAAAGATTACGTGTCCCAAAAGCTTGCCCTCTGAAACTCTGAACACACACTTTCTAGGATTTAGGGAGACACCATATCGGATGCATCTTTCGAGAACTTTGGCCAAGTCCGCGACATGGTTCAATTGATCCCTAGAGAACACTGTCAGATTTTCCATGTAAAAAATAATGCATTTACCAATAAGATCCTTGAATGCCATGTCCATGGCGCGCTGAAAAGTTGCTCCAGCGTTTATCAGACCAAATGGCATCCTTCTGTATGTAAATGTTCCCCATTTCGTAGTAAAAGTTGTCTTCATCCGGTCTTCACAATTAACCATTACCTGATTATACCCAGAGTAACCATCGAGGAATGAAATCATTTGAGATCCGTTGACAGTCTGCAAGACCTCATCCAATGAGGGGAGTGGGTAGTTGTCTTTTTCTGAAGCTCTGTTCAGATTCCTAAAGTCCACACACAATCTGATCTCTCCATTTTTCTTACGGATTGGAACTAAATTGGCCACCCATGTTGAATGGTGTACAGGGAAAATTATCCTTGCAAAAAGTAATTTTTGAACTTCCTTAAGGATCAATGGCTCAATCAGGGCATTGAAAAGGTGCTATTTTTGTTGAAACGGCTTGGCTTCAGGCTTCAGAGGGATAGTATGAGTCATCACAGAGGCATCGGATGTCTTTAGGTCTTCATATCCTTAGGCTATCACAGCAATATCCTTCTTTAATGCCTTTAGTATATCCTTTCTGATTGCTTTAGGGCAGACTTTCCCTATGTAGACATTCCTTTTAGGACCCGAATCAGCTAGGTTAACCATTTTATATTCGCCTCCTTTGTCTTCAGTTGGTATCTTCTCTCGAGCCCTTAGGTCTGAATCAAAAATTCTTTCCAAGGCCACCATTCCCTTGGGAATGTTATTACCTTTTAGGTTAAGGACTCCTTCTGTATCACATTCTTCAGGGTTCCAATCCCCTTGATCTCTGTTGGACTCATCAATAATTTTCCCCTCAAAAACATCTAAGCTTGCTAAGAAAGCCAGAATATGTCGATCATCATCAAAGAATTGAAAGTTCGTGATGTTGTCAGGAATTGTAGGGGTGGAAATTAATTCCACTGATAATTTCTTGAGCTTGGAGCCTTGCATAGGTTCCAGGGTACTTGCAACAACAGCCAATGGATCAGCTATCTGATTTTCTTCTCTAGGAATTAAGCTAATCCCAAAGGCATCAAAGTCTTTGATCAGATTCCATACCACTATTTCTATATCTTGACCTTTTGTTTGTGAAGACATGTATGGTAGTGTGCACTTTCTTCCAGTAACTATTTAAGATCTCCTTGACCATCGAGTAGTGACCTTCTTCTTATCATGCAAACATCGCCCCCGAGCTTCCATATTCTGCTACGTTGTTAGTCCATCCAAATTGCAGCCTGTAAGAAGCAAAGAAGGTTTTCCCTTTTGGGCTAGTTAGTTCAATGCCAACACCACAACCTGTCTTAGAGTTGGATCCATCAAACATGAGGGTCCACAGTTGATCATGACTTGGAGTTGATTCTTTTGAAGTTGTTATGGGTGCTTGAGTTAGATGAGTCACAATTGGGGCTGCTTGATCTTTTGCATCAAGTGTAGGGAAATGATGCTTTGTATGTTCTTTAGATACACTCTCCAATTCCTGCTTAGTTATATCATCTGACCTATGGCTATGCCTCCGGCAGCCACTTGTTTCTTTGGTTAACCCCTTGGGTTTTGGTATATTCGTAAGTGTAGGGGTGACAAATGAACCTTGGGACTATTCCTTGTCAATATTCTGATTAAGAAATAAGTCTGGGGTAGGTTCAATTTGAACTTCCTTCGAAGGTGTTCTATCCCTAGTCAGCATTGTTGCTTCTTTAGCTTCAAATGAGAAGCAGTCTGTAATGGTCTCAGGGCGGCTTGAGCTAGCTTGCTCAGCTTGGGAAATATGATTTAAAATGTCAATGCAGGGTTGGCAAGTCAATTCAGGGTGATTTTGATAATGCACCCTGCACCAGTTAGGGAGAAGAAGACTCTCTAGATCAGTATCTTCCCCTAAGACCAGTTAGTCTTGTTGCAACTTTCTAATCAAGGCCTGTTGATTTTCATCAATCATGGGGTCAGGGAGTTTTGGTGTTGACATGTCTTTAGAGTCAAGAACCGAGAGGGTCAAGATTTCTTCTCTTTTGTAAACCCCTATCTCAGTTTCAAAGTAAGCTACCTCATTGGGGCAATCATACTGAGTGAAGATATGCTTGAGGCGGGGCTTACTTTCAATCCTAATCTGAGTAGGAATTCCTCTCCATGGTAGCCACATATGTAAAAAGTCAAGGGAAAGATATCCCCTTAGACTCTTCATCAAATCTCTGCTCAATAGCATACCATAGGTCTCAGGAATGTCTGCCACTTAAATATCTATGTTGGTTAGGATCCTAGGGTCTGATCCTACTTGCACATGTATGTTTCTTAATTCCCCAACCACATTAACCTCTGTTTTGTCTAGTTGAATGACTTTCTTGTTTGTCTGAATGGGGTTCAATCCCAGCTACTTGCATATGGAAAATGGCATAACATTGCCCGAAGCTCCTGAATCTAACAACCAATTATGTAGGTTCTTCCCAAAAATTCTTAAAATCAAAAGAAATGGTGGAGTACCTACCTTGTTTTTGTACAAGGTTGCATTCATGTCTGCAGCAGGTGCTACCTTGTTTTTCCCTTTTGATTTACCAACTTGTTCTAAATCTTTCAACACTATCTCCCTTTGAGCAGGGCACCACTTTAAGATGTCAAAGAATGACAAAGATTTTTTATGTTTCTGCATCTCAGAAACAATATCAAATTCCATGTTATAACTTGAGTTATTTCTGGCAACACCAAGTGAGTTACCTTTGTTATGGAAGTCGAGTGGGCCTTTTGGTGGAGGAGGATTATTAACAACACTTTGATTTGGAGGCACCATGTGATTAGAAGGTGCTGATGTAGTGAATGGACCCTTATTCTGATTCCTCAGGAAGTTTCATCCTTTCGTCTGAAAGGCTTGGGCATCATATGAATCTTTCTCTGGTTCATTCTCCTCTTGCCTTGGGAATGAAGGTTCCTCCTCAAATAGGTCATAAGTCATTGCCGTGTCTATTGAGCCGCCTCCCTTGTGAGGGTTCCCTTGGAATGTTTGGGCATCTTCATGTGCCATCTTGACCATCTTCTCCACTTCAGGGCAGTTCACCTCAGAATGGGTCACAGTATCATGTAACCTGCACCAATTGGTCATAAAGTTGAGGTCAGCCACATTTGTAGTATGTGCTCTCTCCTCATTTTCTTGATAGTTGTGAGAGACCACCATTATTGGGCCATGTATTCCATTGCCTGCTATTATTTGGCCTTTGGTTATACCCTCTGTTTTGATTTTGATATCCTTGATTAGAGTTTTGGCCCTAATAACCTCTTTGGTTGTAATTGTTATGGTTCTGATAGTTACCCTGATTGTTGCTGTTTTGACTAGGGTAGCTACCTTGGTTTTGGGAGGTGTTCAATCGAAGCTGAGCCATGTCATTTGTAACTTGAGACTATGTTTTTTTCAAGGTTTCTACCTCATTTGTAAGCTAAGTTGTCTTTTCACTTTCCACATTCTTAGCAACAGGTGGCTGACCACCATGATTTAGTGTTCCAATTTGGTTATGATGACCATGGGAACTTTGAGGAAGCTATGGTTGTTGAAAGGGATCAGAAGGTCCAGTAGCAAAGAATGGGACATGTGGTTGAGTTTTCAATTCAGACATAGGCCCATAATGGGAAGGAGACATCCTTGGGATAGTGTTGAATAGAGGAGTTGGGTTGTGCATCTGATATCCTATTGAAGGGAAACCTCCTCCCAGACTTCCTTGTTGAGAACTGATTTGTTGCTATAGCTTAATAGCTAAGTGATAAACTTTGGATAGAGAATCAATGTCAGCTGGTTGATAGGTCCTTTTCAAGAACAAGCCAAGCAAGGGGTCTATAACTCTAAAGTAAGCTTGAATAGCACTGTTCTCAGCGACTAGATAGGGATCTTGCAATCTCCTATACATTCGTTGGAATCTAGTATTGAACAGGGGAAAGGATTCACATGGCTCTTTCCTGATGGTAGCAAATTAGTGGTATAAAAGAGTTGGATCCACATACACCCTGAACTGGTTGATGAAAGCATTTCCCAAGTGTGTCTAGGTCAGAATGGAACCTTCAGGAAGATTAAGGTACCAATTGTATGCCATATCCCCTAAGGAGTAAGGGAACAATCTACAAACTACATCATGGTGGGCTATCTGAGCTCTAGTACAAGCATCCTTGAAAGCCTATATGTGTTCTTCAGCACTCCTTGATTCACCATGAATGTACTTGGGGCAGAATTTCTCAGGGTTCTTGGGCATATTGTGAAAACCTCCAGGAATAGTCCCCAATGGAGAGGGATTATTCTGAAAGAATGCCATTGGTTTGGGTGGTGGTTGAGCCAGCTGTTGTATGGGTTGAACAAGCTATGATGATAGTTGAGATGAACGTGATGGTGGATTGATAGGTATTGATAGGTACCCACTAGGGTATTGGTGAAAATCCTGGTGGAGTGAGCAGAGCTGATAAGGATGGTATGATAGTTTCCCCAGTCTTGTGACTTTTGTGTCTTATTGGGGTCTTGAGTTCTATGAAAGGTGATGGATTTTCAGTTGATCAAAGAACTTTTTGGGGCCTTTCTGGGGAGAAAAACCCAGTTTTATCCAGTTTTCCCTTCTAGGCCCTCCTAGCGCCAGCTTTTGTTGATGTGTGTTTTGGCACAACTGTTAAACAAAATACTACTATTTTGTTTCTCCTAAAAGAGATAGATAACACATGGATATCTTAGCTCCCAAAGGT